>JAAPAO010000420.1:0-23328 GCA_013115145.1 Perkinsus chesapeaki
AGCGACACCGTGAGAAACATGGTCAACATCCGGAACCGCCGACTCGATGCCATTTTCGGTAACGCCGACGGCAACAAGCCCATCATCGACCCAGTTCCCCAGTGCAACCAAAATCGGCGGTCTATGAACATCCGGGTTGGCGACCCTGTACTTAAATGGACCCCTGCCACTGGTCAAGGTCCTCTTGGCACTCACTGGTCTGGCCCCTTCACCGTCACCCACAAGACTGGTCGTCAAACGGTAATCCTAAGCGATGGTTCTCTACAAGATTGCAGAAATGTTCGACGATGGTATGGCAAGCTACCTTCAGGCTCCAATACTCCTTCTCCTTAAGGGGGGGAGAGGATGATAATATTTATAGTGCGTTGCACCGGCGCGCTGCACACAACGCATGCGTTTCGCCGGATACGTTTCACATATCTGTGTAACCGTCTCTGCCTAACTCAGTTTTGCTACTCATATATCGTAATCTCTAGTAATCATATCACTGAGTAGGTTTGTGTATACCTTTGCATTTCTATGCCCGGCAACGATTTGAGTAACACCAGTGGCGATGAACGTCAACTCTCTACAAACTCTATTCCAGCTGAGGCTAAGCTGTGATACCTGTGTAATTTAGCGACAGCTACTTCCGCTTCATTCTTCGGCAACGGAGTCGTCAACTTCAATTTAGCCGCCAGTGGAGGTGCTGTGCTCCCCAAAGATTCAAATACAGGCGATAGGCCAGTAACCAGTTCCTTCTCGTCAATATGAGCTATAGAACCTGACAAACATAATCAAGGTACAGACAGAAAATCTTGCTTACCTTGCTCATCTTGCATTTCCTCAACGCTGTTATCAGCATCATTCGACTCCACTGCCTGATTAGCAAAGGCCGCCATCATATTAGACTTTTGTACAGCATCTGAAATGGTTGGATTTAGCGCGAGCCCAATTGATCGATTGGTTACCCTCATCAGTTGGCGGTTTGTTAGTCAGCATCATTTTATTAATGATAGCTTCAAATTCAGCCATCTCATCCCGTGTGTCTTCGCTGTGTCCAACGTGCTCGGATTTCTAACGCATGGTAAGGTTTACAAATTGATGCTGGAAAAATTGGAAAATACATGGAAATTCACGAAATTCCCGGAAAATTTAGATACTGGAATTTTCTTGGTGACAAATGACACTACAGCACTCCCGTTACTCTCTTGCTTAGCAGCCGGGAGTAGAAAATGACCACGAACTAGCAAAACATAATACTACTATCAAAAGTGTTGGTGAAAACCCCGATCCTGGCATATAAATTTATAACTGATCTTTTTTATCAGAAATGGAGTAGATAATTTTCACCGATGGAGATAGAATTTTTGATGTTGTCTGATTTTTTATGTTGCGTATGACTATTAGCCTTACTTTCTCATCACTGGGCTCTTCAACCTTCTCATTCTCTTCGTTATATAATAATGTCCGATCGCGTAGCTGAGAAATATTTTCCATTAAATGTTCAACATGACGGTGAACAAATAAATGGTGCGTGAAAATAAGTATCCACTGAGTCTTACCGCTTCCGTGGAGGTCAGGAATGCCTTAGAGGCTTTCTCAAGATACTCCTGGCCGAACTGGTCCATCTGAAAAATACCGAATGCCGGGATCGAACTTGCGCCTTTTCATATGCGGCAAATCGGATAGCAAGCCATAACAGCTCTATTCGATACTGGATGTGCAGCGGAGCGAAGCGAGACACTTTTTGTTATTGTATTATCTGAACACTTACAATCTCCCTTGCTTTTGGATGGTTTTCTCCAAGCTCTCGGACTAACGTGCACACTCTAACATAAGATACTCCAAAATTTTGCAGCAGCGCAAATCTTGCCTGTGCGCAACATCCAATGCTTCCTCTGATTCGTCCGAGACTTCCGTTGCCTGTGAACCCAGCGACGCGTTCAATGCTTTGACAAATCGGTCAAGTAGCTCAACGTCACGGTCCAGTAAAAATGATATCTGAGATCAAAATGCGGGTGCCGGGAATCGAACCAGGGACCTTACAAATTCTCTATACTCTTCATCTCCCAGCGTGGCCTTTGCAAACTCTAGCATCTTGCCATTCACACTGCCGATCTTTCTAGTCCATTCATCTTCGAGACGATCTCGTATAGACCTCCGCGTGACCGCCAATTGCCGTTGATACCTGAAATGATGGATTTTTTCTGACACCTCTAGCTGTGTAAAAACCTACTCCATTCTCAAATGTTTAACTTTAGCATTGTCTATTTCTTGCTGAAGACTCTTCACTTGCTCTCCAAACACCACCATTTCCAGCATCATCTCATCTATGTATCTAAAAAGAGCACTGACACTTAAAGTGAGCATTTTCCCGAACTTGAACCATGTAATAAAAAACAACAAGCGTATCATAGTCCAGCTATTTGCTACAAAAACTTCAATAAAGTTGAAGCATCATTCCCCGCCCCTGCAGAAAATATGAGAACGCTCTCTGTGAAATATCAAGAGGCATTGATCAATATGCAATGATAGTTATTGTCATAATTATTGTGAGTTCCAACTTAGGCACATTATGTCGGGCAATCTAATGTTTACCACCTGCATCCTCTTACCAGTGGTTTGCTATAGAAATTTTTCTTCGCGAAAAGCTCGGTCGAGCTCATCTCACGAGCGAGGCTTGAAGTAGACGAATCTTACCTGGTCTCCAATCTTAGTCGATCAGCCAGGAATTCATTAAGGATTGGATGCCCCCGACCAAGCTCGTTCACATATTGCCGTGCTGCAGAATCCAATACAATTAAACTGCCAGATAATGGCCATTCCCATCGAGTTTCGAGCTCATATCTGAGTTGAGGAAATGCAAGATCCGGCAAGATTAGCAAGATTTGTACTCTAAAAACTGCTGCCTCTGTCGACGATGCTTTGTTATAGCGGGCCATACACGGCTGCTCATTGTGCCAAGCTGACCTATTGCATATTGCTCAACATCATTGATGTCGTTTAGGGAATCTGAGACGGCTCTGGATGGCAGCAGCATTTACGTCGCCTTACGCGCTCTCCTCAGCTTCTCCAGAATTCTGCCTTCCGCAATTTCGTACCTGATTCCATCTTGCACTTCTGGAGAATTTCACAAGTCTAAAAGAGTCTCGGGAGGGGCAAAAACAGTTCCACTGAAACATACAGCGGTCGGAAATCCTATTGTTAAGTTAGATACCGTTCAGCCAGCCAGACTACTACTGGAAGAGGTAGTTGTATCTGTAGTTGGATTCTAGGCAACAAATATCTACTACTTGGTGAACTCAGTATCTTTAGGAAATTGTCCAGCCAACTTACCTAGATTTCAGCTCCTCTTCGGCAAAGTTCAAGATCCCCGTAAGCTTCTGGGGAAGAGCCCTTTTGTATTTTTCAATCAGTTTGTGAACTTGGTATCTGGCTTGATCAATTGTAACGATATTCCCAATGTTCTCTATTTTCCAGCAAAAGTGTGACTCACGATTTTCTATGAAACGGTTGATCGATTTAGGTTCCCGTGACAAATATATACATTAAACCCTGTAATAAATTTGCGAATTTTGGCACAAGAAGTCCCATATAAATTTTTTTAACGATTGCCCATGATACAAAGACTAATCACGGGCTTACGGCGTGGCAGTCTTATCAGTCGATGAGGATTTCGTTGCACCCAGTTGATCGATTTCATACTGTAAGCCTTCCTGTAAGTCAACGAGCATCGTGTGGAGCTTCTCCGACAGCATTACCTGAAAACACTTTAAGAAGGGATAAATAAAGAGTGGTGATCTAGGAGGTGAATGAATGTTTGAGACTCGATGGGCATTTATCTCGGAATGCTGAGATGACAAGGAAACCTACTCAGTCGATTAGGGAACGAATGATATCGATATAAATATCGTTATTAATAATAGTGATACAACCTAGATTGTTTGCTCCTCCTAATAAAGGTTATTGCTTACAGTGTGAGGTGTATATTTCCGGAGGAGTTTTGGGCCTCGGTGCTTTCTTTTCGCGCGACATGGATCAGGAAAGTACAAGTTATTTTCAGCATCTTGCTTTGCAGGATGATTTGAAATAAATCGAAATGACAAGTCCGACATGATCTAATAATCGCTGTCCATTAATAATACAGATGATACAGAAGTTAGTAATTAAAGTATATGAAAATCATCACAGAAATACCTACACCAAAAAAGGGTACAATTATATAAAGGTCTATTGCACTACTTAAGATTTGGTCAAACCTGTCACTCAACAGCTTACCACAGCAGGATGCTCCCCACCAAGCGACCTTGTATAAATCCTCTGTAGACTTTCGACCAGGTTGATATCGAGACCGCGCTGACAAAGATGAACACTACTGTCGCAGGTACTTGATGAGGATTTTTAATGTCCGTGTTGAGAATAAGCTTAATGTAAACGACATCCTAGAGCCTCCGCCATTTTACACGTATCACTCTCGTGAAGAGTGATGTTTCAAGTACTAACAATGAAGAGATTTCGTACTGTGCAGAGAGCCTTGAAGCCTCCAGTTAAATGTATGTTACTTTTCAGTCGAACGCTGAACTGGCCTTAGTTCTACTCAAACCGATGTACACCAATTCTTCATTCACCAAAGCAAAATTGATATTTGCTAAATACTTAATATTAAATGATACAAAGCTTGATATCCCCATTGGCCATGGGAAGTCTCTTGCCAACTGGGTTATGCAGGACCCTCGTCAGGAGCAAAGACGAAGATGAAAGCCCACCTCTTTTGCACAAACTATAGATGCAACCTGTAGTGCTTCAAAGCTGAGGTTAACCTATAAAATGATTTTTGAAGATACGCCTGGTGGTTGCTCTTGCCCAGCTCGGATTCCTTAACCTCCGACTGAGATAGAGCCCGACAGCTATCTCGGGTAGAGGTGGGCAAACCTCTTCAGACCAACGGAAGCGCTCTGAAAGAGGGAGGTATGGGAGTAGGAAAATGCTGGATTATACCTTTGTTCTTCTTATATTGTTTTAATCGTGCCACCGCCTGGAATCGAACCTGGGTCGTTTGCATGGAAGTTAGCCCTCCCCCTTGTATGAGCTTACCACTGTGAGTACAATATGTGGTGGCTGTCTTATTGGATCATCTAATAGCTCATCTGCACTAAGTATCCGATTATGGAACATTGAATTGATATTATGGGATGATTTAGTCATTGTGATGATACATTCTACTGACAATTGCGCACTATAAAGAATATCTTCCAACGATCGAGCATCTTCTATTCAAAATCCCAGGAGTGTTTACTAGTTCCACGTATAATGATTTCCAGTGCTCATTCATGAACATTCATTCTAGGTTGAAATTTTCAAGGTAATAGTAAAAAAGCACAGCATGAGCCATACTATATTTGGTTACGAACGCTACCTGAGTTCGTGTATACAAATGCTTTCATTGATATCCGATGAAGATAACAAAGCGACTGTATTTCCAGTGCCCTTATTCAACAGCGTACATTTCATCACGATCAGCCCTTATCATAGTAGTTGTCCATGCCGATGAGTTGCTGAGAGAGAGCCACCAGTAGGATTCAAACGCGCCTTCTCGGCCTGCACGCCGGTTTCAGTAACGCAACCGCCGGCCAGAGTTGGTATTAATGTTACACCAGTCATGCTCGTTGTATCCAAACAATGCCCGCGTATCCAAAACCTTCACAGTGCGCTACCGTGTCACTGTTAAAATAACATCATCGATTACATGACACGCTATTTCGCGGTTTCCTATCGACTGTTCTATGCAGCTTTCTATCACTTGTGCCACTATGCCGCACGACACTTCATCAGTAATGCTCTCAGAGCTACACGACACTGTGTCACTGCTGTCCCACTGTGTCGCCGCGCTCACACTATTTGCTATTATCTCATCAACAACGATTCTACTAAGCGTCACCGAGCAACTCTCCGAAACTGATGACCATTCCTCTTCGTCGTCAACCCCACAACTGTACATGGAGAGCAGGACTGTTCTAACCGCCGTTCGTAATTCTGTGGCGCGCGACTTTAGCTCTTGTGCTGCGCTATCGTACACGTAAGCGAGGTAAATCGCCGTGTACTTCTTAGTCACTTTACTAATAGAAGACTTCATAATCAGTTTGGTGATGAGCTTAGGAACATATCTCACGTTCCATGCACGCTCATACACCCTTGACAAAATGGATAAACATGAATCGCTTCGCTCCGTCTGAATATCCACTTCTTCTGGAATGACTTTTAGAGCTTCCACTGGCTTTTTCGTAATGGTTCTCTCAGGCTTCGGTGATGGCTTTGGTTTGGGGACTGCTTTCTTGGCGGGAGATGGTGAACGTTTGCCTGAGGTAATGTGCTGCAGGACTACACTTTTAAACTAGTAGGCGTGGCGTTCCTGTGGTATTATTGTATATGTTATCAACGAGGAAAGACACTAAGGGTGATAGAAGGATAAGGACTAGTTGGAGAGCTATTTCTCGGATTTCGAAAGCGAGTTGAGTTCCTCAGCCGATCAGAGAGATTTCGAGGCAGCAACCTCTGAATCAGGGCAAGCCCCGTCAGCCTCTTTGACAAAATGTACAGGCCAATAATATTTCTGAAAAGACCAATAATACGGTACTGCCACAATCAGTCATTTTTCCTATAAATCAAACACTTTATGGAAGCTGCTGGATTTCATATTCGGAGTCTCTTCAACAGTCATATTTCCCACTTCTTATAATCATCATCACCCGTTCACTTTTGGCATACACGAAAGCTCCAGAGCTTTAACACTAAATTCTGTAAAGGATTGATATGCCCAAGTGGCGGCGGCTCACACCAGCAACTCTACCCATGCCATCTATACACTATTAAAGCCCTACCTCGTTTGTCGGGGCTCTCCGGTGCCTTGGGCTTTACAGCACGAGGAGGAGGAGGGGGAGGAGTCTCCTCTGATGTAGCACAGCTGAACACGTCATCATCGATCTCCACTGTAGGCGACTTTGGAGGCGGCTGAGGCACGCAGGTTCGATCCGAGGGTAAGGTACTTGGCATACCTTTTTGGGCCTGCTCCAGTTCATTAGAGCATCTCTTCCGACGCCTAATAGCCTTCCTGGACGGCTTCTTGTAAATCTGGCCCATGCTCCTTGTGCTAGTTCTTGCCGCGATCGAGACTGAATAAACAAAGTCAATATCGAGACATTTATGACAACTTTTGCTTTACGCAAATAACAACTTTGTTCTTTTCGCCAGACTCCATATTAGGATTGGCATGTCTCAACACTTGAACTTCGACTACTCAGCTCGTACAGAAAGCAAATTATACTAGCCAGATGAGTGTTAGAGACAAAACTCACAAAAAGGTTGAGGTATTTCCCGTGCATTGCGTACATTTTCGAAAAGACAATGAAGAAGGTGCAACTTTTTTACAAAAAGTTCGCGACTCGCTGAGAGCTCACCTCGTCGATTTGCTTCCGGAACTCCTCAGCTGTTTTGCCTGATATCGAAGTGACATAGATACCTTCCAGAAAATATACCTTGCTTTTCCCGCATCGCTCCGCTAAGTTTCATCATTTTTTTTCCTGACCTTCTCGGCAACGGCGGCAGGATCGGTGGATCCAACTTGTGTTTACGTAGTGGTAGATAGTTATCCTGGAAACGGAAGAATCGGTATGACACGATTTCGGAATTTTCCTTACTTGCCATTCCCAGTGTGTCATCATAACCCATAGCTCATCCTCAAGCTTATTATTTTCGATACGCGTCCGACCAACTCGGTGTGGCATTTTCAAACAAGCTGATCGGAAGTTGTGCTCAAAGATATTAGCTCCCGAAGACTCGGCAATATATACCAGTCATCGCCCTGCCACAACTACACTATTGAGAGAAGCTATCATAGGCTAGAGCAATCCAGTGATTTCAGAGCCTTGTCATTCGCCAATAGCCAGCGTTTAACAATCCATCCCTTGTCGGAACTTATATCACGTATCGGTCAAGAGCGGTAAAACCTGCATGATCAAAAGTGGCAAAAAATATGTGGTCCTATAGTGTAGTGGTTAGCACTCTGGACTTTGAATCCAGCGACTCGGGTTCAAATCCCGATAGGACCTTTTTGCGTCCTAATCTAGTCGATCATACAGTTTATAATCAGCGCCTTGCAACCTCAAGGATCCCAAGTATGATGGAACGCAAAAAACAGGAAAAGTGAAACAATACAAGATCATAACAAGTATATCATGACATAACAAATCGATCATCCGATCGATATCTCCATCGCCTTCAATAAACCGCGCACTTCAAATGCGGTGTTATGCCCTTAAGCTTCTCAGGTTTCTCAAAGTTATACTCGCTCATGTACCTGTCACATCGATCTAATCCGACTTTGAGATCTGTCAAACTTTATCAGCGCTCGGCTGGGACCGTCACCATTTGGTAACATGCTGTCACACTTTTCAAACATCTGTTTAGCCTTCTGCCAGCTGCCGTAATTATAAAAATGGTAACTGAAAAGAGCGGAGCGAAGCAGGTGAAAGATGAAGCATATTGTTAACTCTTACGCTTGTCTCCATAAAGTCCTGAAGTCTAATGTAAATCCCTCCTGTACAAGTTGAATATCTTTATCAACTTCGAATAGCTGACAAAGAGAGGGTCATCTTGCGAGTTGAAATAAATTTGAAATAAGCAAGACTTTGGCGATGGCAAGGAAATTTAAACGTCTTAACGGAACCATAATTAAGTCTTCCAGTCGGGACTCACATATTCCAATGTGTTCTCGGCAAGCTCGCTGTCAGGTACCTCTGCTGGTAGGATGATCTTGCCCAAAAGATGATCTAACTCACAGTGTAATGTCGGACTCTTCCATATTAAGTAACGATGAACGATAAATTAAGGGAATTTACACCGTCACTTGACACCGAGATAACTTCCGACGATCAACTTCTCTCTTCATCTTTGGGCAACACCACCACCGGACAAGATGACGATTATGTTACCACGTGATAGCCCAACCACCAGAACACAGTCTACTGCTACCCCTTAAAGGTCATTGCAAAATACGCGAGAGAAATGTGGTCTGGTTAAAAACCACAATAAAATAGAAATAACGGGCTCATAGAACACCCTATCATAGCAATCCATCATTGTTGTTGTTCTTACTGTCAGGTATATCGGGTATATTATTATTCATATCGAATGTATACAGCTCATACTTCATCTCCGTTTTAGGCTCCTTACCAACTTCACCAATCATAACCTAATAACTTGCCCAACTCTGGCAGTGTGATCGCTGTGAGCTGTTGTTTAAACTTCTGCGTTTATTATTCCTATTCTTAAAACAACAGTTCTGTCTAGAGACCGAAATAATGCTCTTTGAAGCTCTTTGCCATAAGCACGCCTACTCAGTGAGCTTTGATCGGAAGTTTGTCTCAGAAGTAGAAAGGCAACTCATACTAGTGAATCATACAGCGTTGTGAACACCGCATCGACGAAGCTCAAATGATTTCTCATTTACTCGAAAATTTTCAAGTGATCTCGAGAGCGCTTTAAGGAGTATATTGGTAAATTGGAACAACCCAAGCATCATCACAGTCGTCACCTCATCAACAAGTCGACATCTCTCCCTCACTTTGCCACCAAGATGCTCCATAACCGCACCGGTGATTAGTATATTAACTCCATAAAGTGGTGTGGATCTAACCTACCAATCAAAATCTCAACCCACCAACACTCACACAAACCCCAATCGAAATCTCTAAAGATTCACTCAACGAAGAATCGCAGTTCGTTTTTTAACCTTCGTACCTACTTGGTCATAACAAAGATATTTCTGTCACGCTCAGCAGCATTCTTTGGAATACAGCTGAGAGTGAAACTCCTATCAGAACTTGCCACTCCAAAGCTCTTGAATGATATTCTTTATTGATCGGATTAACATTTTAGTACAAATCGAAGAGAGCTTTGTTGATAGAGGTATACGTGGCTCACCAGAGAGTAGGCAGCACTAACATGGAATCCGATATAAGTGGCATCAATCTTCTGTTCGCTGCCAATAGCACCTACTTCCCATAACATACGAAAACCGTCACTCGCCACGAAATTACCTTCAATGCTCCATCCACAATGTAGAGCTACTCCGGCATCTACTTGATAGGCGAGCCCAAATTTTGGTATCAATTTCGGGTGTTTTGCATATGCTCGTAGATCACCAGCCCGGCGAATTTCAGCGACTATTTTGATGCAACCAAGCAAGGCTTTCTCAGCCAAATCTTGCCAATCTTGCTTTTTCTTAACGCTCCGTTCAAGACCAGCAAAAGAGCTTAGCGACTCCATAGTGGTACTGAAATCGTTATAAGCATTTAGTGGCTCGAAGGAGAGTACCGGATTCTTCAGCGATAAGCACGAACAGAAAGTATGATGATAAATGACGTAGACAACTGATGATGAAATCTAGGAAGGCGACTGGAGGACGGGGAGAGCATTGGATTCAAGCAAAACCCAAACCGACACGATTGTCTTAAATTCAGAGTAAGCTCACTACTTACCTCGGGTTTGCCAAGCCGGTAGCGTCTTTAGTGGCTGCTGCAGTGCTAACTGAGGAATAAAGAATCATTAACTTAATCATTTTGCATCCCATAAAATTCACCATCTTACTTCGAGCCTCCGTACCCCTTGTCTTCCCCTTAGATGATAACAGCATCATCTGAAACAAAATCTTGCAATCTTACATTTCCTCAACGCCACTTACTTCGCTCAACTCCGTATCATCTTGTGGTAAGAGCCACGTGAGCAAGAAGCTATCGCCAAGATTCTTATTAGCTGCACCCTCCCACTCATCGGCGCAAAGGTGAACTATTCTGGCTATCTTATTGACAAATACCATCACCTATATTTCATAGAAGATTTGCCATCACCCGACAAAGTCGATTCGGCGCATCGAGTTTAAGATGTATTCTCCGACAACTCACCTCTTCAAGTAGGCAGTCTGTAGTGCCGCCAAATTTACGTATGTCACAATAGGCGTAGACTCCTTCGACCTGAAACGAGCCAATCAAAGGGGGCGCTCGGCTAAGTGGCGACTTGACATTTAAAACCGTATAGCAAATCCGGCCTGGCAAATACCCATATCCAACTGCGGCAGAAGATAATACAGTAATAAGTAAGGATCGTGCATTTTCCTTAGGCAAATCGCGAAGAATTTTATTTCTCGGCCAATTTTGAGAGTTTCGTTCTGAAATTTGAAGGGTGACAAGCCTTCAACATATAGTAATACATACTTGAAGTACAAGGTCAAATACGAAACGGTTTGTGTTACATAACAGGGCGGGCGTTATTTGCATCCTACTTAGTCATGAATGGTAAGACTACCGCGCTATGCCATACACAGAATGTGGGTAGTGAAGAGAGCGTCTAGTCGTGTGCCAGAGGAGCTAACCTTACCCTTCTTCCCGGCAACATAAAGTTAAGTCCGCTGGAATTGCCGCTACTTTGGCTCATGTTCTTACCGATTATTTGGGCACCAGCTTGACCGAATCCAACCTACATACAAACAACTCATCCAGGAACTCATTCGATAGGAAAGTCGAGGACGCTACTAAAATATAACAGGAAGCATCTCATCGGCTCAACTGGTCTTCCGGCAACTACGATATAGTCCCAATTTCCCCATCTTGTGTAATGCCGTTTATACGGCTACCTCACCCTCAATAATCCTCCTATCTTTAATATAGTATTCTCAAGCATATCGGTCTCCATCTCCTTATCCCTCGTCGCGGAGGATACCTTCTTAGACTCTAAAAAGGAAAGTGAACGCCTTCTGAATTCCTTCCGGCTACTTCTGCCTTTCTTTCGAGAATGCCGGTCACTTGAACCCTCGTGATCATCCGCGTGCCTGAAAGCCACCAGTGCATCCTGCTCCGATCAGTTACTCGATAATTTTGGAACCGCGCATGTCAACTAATCTTCCCAAAAGTGGAATCGTTTCTCTTTGCCATGCAGACATTCGTTAATGGCTAAAATTTCATAATAGTAACTCGTAGTCGATGTCATAGCTTATTTCATTACCTACACGTAGGACCTACGACTTCTGTTAATAGGAGAAGAGAGATGCCTGTCGATGGCATGTAGAGCTTCATTGTGTAGTAGCGAGCCGTCGGTGACTGGATACGCGAGATTGACTTCTGTTATGTCATAAAGCCTCAGTCTGTGCCTCTGAGGCACTCGATCAGCCAGGAAGATCGAAGGAAATGGCCTTATTTTGTGGTCCTATAGTGTAGTGGTTAGCACTCTGGACTTTGAATCCAGCGACTCGGGTTCAAATCCCGATAGGACCTTTTCAATACAAAAAAATTATTCTCAGACAAAGACCATACCCAGCCTGAAGAATTCTCAAAATTACCCATTTTCAGAGCCATCAGAGTCATCCAAATCTTGCTCATCTTGCTCTACCTCAGGCTTCCTCAACGGATCATCTGCCAGCTGCTTAACAATATTCACCATTTTCTCTATGGGAGCAATAACCACCTTCTGTGTGTCGGAACCTAAACCGCATACCATGGCAGATTGCCATAAGATAGCGATTTAATCTTCTCCTATATTAGCACATAATTTAACTACTCCACATGGCGTGTGTGTGAGTTTATAGTCCAACGCCGAAATTGGCTTAGTTAGACTATCCAATCTATGTTCTGCAGCTTCAGAGCGAGAGTTTAATACCTATACTGTTATTGTCATTGTAGGGTTCACTAAAGGGAATGTTACTAGTCTCAAGAGATCATCATACTTGTGGCAATCCTTCCAGATGCGAATGCACTCATTCACATAGTCGTCACCAAAAGCAGAAATGACATCAACATCTGTAGTAGTATGTTTACACATCATTAGAAATGTATAATACAAACTTATTATTATAATGTATTTAAATGCTAACCATCAATACCTCTGACTTCTTCTATAAGATCTATCCGTGATGTACAGTACCAACCGTACCGTTATACAAACGGGCTTTTTGAAGCGGATTTCACAAACGAGAATGTTGAACTTGGATTATACCGCAATAATAACATTTCGGAGAATAATTGTCATTTGTTGACAAATGTGAAATCCTAATTTTCGATATGATGCAAATTCTGATGAGCTATGGATTTGGTTAACCGACTGCACCTTTCTCCACGTTGTGTGTTCTGTCCCCACTCACTAAATAACATCGCTCCGAGGCCCAACAAGACCACTATCATGCTGGTCTGTAACATCGACATCTTAGCCTCATCTTGCTTTCTTTTTCTGTCCAAGAATTTAGCCGAGACCATCAGGTCCGCACACGGCGAGTCTGGAGCTCTACACATCGGTGGTGTATATCTGATCATCGCGGCCATCACGTGGATGCTTCAGCGGTTAGCGGTCGACAAACGACCGTTGAGCCGATTGGCCGATATAGATGTGTCTATAACAATAAAATATGTATGTAGATATTTTTGGTACAGTGATTCTTCATAGTTCTCCGTCAAACGGGCGACAGATTAAGCGAAAATCGGACTTCAGGAAATCATTCAAGTCGGGCTGAGCCAGCCATCGTGGTCGATATAACTGATTTAATATCTTTCCATAACTTCTAGCAGCTTCAATCAACATAAGGAAGAAAAACAGTAGACTCGATAATATATTATCAACCCTTCCAGATCGGTAGAGTAAGCTTATCGATGTCGTTGCTTATCATCATCATTTTATGATTGTCGCTGAGGACCATCAACTGTTAGGAAAGTAATTGATTTCCCCTTTCGGTCTAGGCACACACTCTCAACCACATTTCCATCATCCTTCAGCACCAGTAACAGTGTTACTGTAACACATTTCTGTGCCGCCGACCGACCCTTTAATGCTCACACGACACTCCGGATCTCCGAATCCCTCCAGGGGCAATCGTCATTCCCAACTTCATCACCACCAAATCCACAGCTCGTGTGGGCACGCCAACAGCAACACGGTCCAGTCGCCTCAAGACCTATGACCAACGGGCGAAAAGTTCAGCAAAACCCCGACCGATTTCTGGATCTTTTCAAATTTCTGGTTGTTTGACCCTTCTCTTTAAATTAGTGTATATCCACATTCGACACACTCAAGAGGCGTCGGAACACCGATGACTGTGATGGCGTGTTCGGATATCGATCTTCTGTTAGTGGGGCGGAAATATGCCTTTATTTGTATCACTAAGACTCTAATGACTTCCCTTAGTTCAACGAGTGCCAGCTTGTCTGTGCTCCGACAGTGTTGCGGGAGATAGCAAACCCGATGACTCACAGCAAGTGTCAAAGCCAGCAGGTAAGCCATTATTTGGTATAGAGAAATCCATAGTATACAAATTGGCTGTAGCAGGATGGCATCTGCTTGTTTCTATGTACCTTAATATCGGGATATCCAACACTCACCCTGATCAGATATTAAACACGTTCTACGAGTAGCGCTTTCTCGGTAGTGCGTCGCTGGTGCATTGTGACCGAATCCTTTCGCGTGCGTTTGCGTATGCGTGCAAAGATACGCTTTTATTGCGACACTCATGAACTAATTGTGATTGCTTCGTCTGGGCACTGTTGTTGTTGTTGATGAAGGACGGTTATAAACACGCTATTTTTTTCTATACCTATTCTCATTTCCAGTAAGCAATTAAGTTCTATTATATGCATATTGTGCGCCCACATTTGTTAGGCAAATTCGAAAAAAAGCTAGAATTTGACGAATAAAACGGGTTTCGATACGAAATCAATATGCGTTGCGTAGACATCACGGACCTATATAATTGTCATGACAGACCAAATCGATCACCGTTTCATCGCTCTAGGATAAAGGTTATTTTCCGGTCGGCAGTGTGATGTAATAATAGTCGAGATCCTTAACTGTTGAATAACATTAGGACAGCTAAGAGGATTTTGCTGAGTGCACCAAGTTGAGCTTTCCCCAGTACCATTCTCTTACTAATGTAGAAATACAACATCTTCACAAAATTCTGAATTAATAATGTGCCTTATTTTTAATATATACTCTCCGATCATCAGTTAACCGAGGCATTTTCCAACTCAGTTTACCAACTTACTAATTACACTACCACTTGATCCTTTTACACAAACTCTCCAACCTCTCGCGACTCGAATACGCGACTGATTTCATGGAATCTTTGGTAGATCCCATCGCAGCTATCGCCAATAGTTACATTCAACTTGAATGATTAAAGTGCTCACTTGCATGAATTTATGGTCGAAAACTGTCAGCTGCAGCTGCAGTTGTGGATATCTCAACACTTTTGTGATCCTTGACGATCAACAAATACCTCCCCCGTGCCTCACGTGATGCTCTTGATCCTCCCTGGAGGGTCAGCGGTGAGATCGGGTATTTCCAACCATAACAGAGGCTCGTTAACCTTGGCATCCAGACCCTCCGATGATCGAGAGACTTGCGAATATCTGAGAAGTTCTTATCTGCTCCTCGGAACAAGTTGAAAAGTAATTTTGACAACTCACTCATAAATCATGAACTGCCAACCTTCGAGGGTGAAATCCGCCAAGTCGAGCGACCCATTGCAGGTGGAGGAGCTTGCGGATAGGCCTTGGGCTCGAGCGATGAAGTCGACGGCAGAACCTAACAGGAGAGATAGGAGAAATATGTTACTAGTGATACGGAGGAGGAAGAGGAGGAGATATTTTACTAGTGCTGATGACGAGTAGGAGGAGGTGACGTAGCTGTATAATTGCCTATTGCTTACCACACACGCTTCTCCCTGCCCAGAATAACTGCTCCAGCCCTGCCTCGTATGCCAGGTTAGTCTCCGTCAATTCTATAAGTGGAAGGACCAACATCATCGACAGAACCTGATGATACAAAATATTCAAACTGCACTGCGCAACACAACTTTAGCAAGAGGGCGCGTTTCTTATAATTCTCGATGCATTTGCGACCTGGAAAAAGACTTTTTTGAACCAGGTGACTTACCGTAAGTGTCTAATAGGTATCTCAACAGGAAATAATGATATTGTGAATACTCATGGACAAACCGTCCTTGCTAAAGCTCTGGTGTGCACTATATACCGAGATAACTATTTAAAAGATATCGTTAATACTATTAGGCTGCCGCCCAACGAATGCCAATCCTTGAAAGCCTGGAAGCTTTCCGACATGAAATCAGTCTCAATTATTGATAATCATATTAACCTCTATAAGAGCGATGCTACTCTTCGATTTTCATATCAGGTCTTAAATATATCGTCGACTTTTTTTAATAAAGTCTCCCAACTAGCCCACATAACCTACCCCAATGATAACCCTCCGAGTCGTCTGTTCACTCAGCATCTTACCAAGTCGACTCGCTTCAATTCGCTGCTGTTTATTCGCTCCAGGTTCAACAGGGGCAACTTCTGTAGCCGCCATAGAGTTGCTTCGCGCCTAAGGACGATCTCTGGAAGAAACCCTTCATCCAGCGTGGTCCTATAGTGTAGTGGTTAGCACTCTGGACTTTGAATCCAGCGACTCGGGTTCAAATCCCGATAGGACCTTCTTACCGCAAAAGGCGATACTTCCTCTTGATCATCCAACTCTGACCGTTTGCCATTTCCTGACCAACACATCTCAATTCGACCCTCGAAGAGCCTTCTTTTGGTTGACCGTCAATTCGCCGTGAAGGAGCCCCTTTGGGACATCCTCGAATGACCAACTTGTTAAAAGAAGTAGTTAATCCATCACTGAGATGGCTGCTATCACCGATTGTGGGAATGATAATGAGTTTTGTGCTTCTATTGTTTTATACACTTATCTCCAACATACTATTGTTTTTAACATTTATTTATAATGTTCTCCATTATTTTCATTTCCCCCCTCAGACCCGAATTTCCATCCACCTACTCCTAAAAAGCTTAGTTAAATTAACAACTCTCAACAATCTCACCAACCGCACCAATCTAACAATCCTTCCAGCTCGAGTACCTGATGCCATCGAATCACCAATCACCAACAGACATGCCTTACCAGCTCTAGAAGCTCTGCCAGCCCGAGCCACGCCACTCTGACCTCCTCCTCCACCTTGTGAACCAGAATCACCTAAAGTGCTTCCGCTGGGATTCGAACCCGCGTGCCCAGTATTACCCATATCATACAGGTCTGCTAAAAATGCTGTAAACCAACCTATATCAGGTATTAGAGATGCAGTTGCCACACAATCGAGCCAGAAAAAAAAGGACCATTTGTAACTGACGAAAATCCCCACATTCATTCCCTTGTCGATTTTTTCCAGGTCCAAAAAGTGTATCTTATTTTCTGTGGAATTTTCACCTTTTTCTCCTTGCCCTAATATAACAAGTACGCAAGCGGAATTTTTTCAAAATTTTCTTGAATTTTCGCGAATTTTCGTCATTTTTTTCGCAAATTTTCGTCGTCACGATTGATCTAGGGAGAAGTACCGCATCCCAACCCACTCATCCTGTATTATCGAATTGATTGTCAGTTCCACCATGAAACAAATAAGAGCAAAAATAAATGACACATAAAATGCGCCGTCCGCGGATTTGTACCTACGTGGTCGATCGCTCTCCCGTCCGAGCAATTATCCTTACGTTGAGTAGATCCTGAGGTCATCTCCGTACAGTGCAAAAATGGTTAAGACTGTCATAAAGATTTGGACACTCTTCGACTCCATAAATTGTGTTAATTTCTGAGGGGAAAATCTCCGGAAAATATTTCCACGAAAAACTCCCAGGAAAAATCTTGAAAGTTTCCGTCAATTTCTTGGACGACCGATGAAGCCGATGTTCTTGAACATAACCCATTTAATGGAATTCTAACTAGGCCAAACTAAAAGACTGCCGGATGATAATAGGATAATTGTTCCTTAACGAAGCCTTTCAGGAACCTATTTCCCAGATATTTACGTCATTTGGGCGGAGGAGACCGTATTGGGAGATTATTAATATCAATGAAATTTTTGTCATGTTACTTCTCTTAAAGATATTTTAGTCTCAATTTTCTTTATATCATCTTCTGTCGTCTCATCACCAAGCGGTAGGATAGGATCACCGTGAGTGAACAACTGAAAAGATACAAAATAGGTTAACTTGAGTACGATCCATCTGAATTCCACACAGAAATTATTTCCCTTGAAAAGACCTACGGGCGTGTCAATAAATGCAATATTATTTATCTATCCATCTTACTTTATCCTTTGATGAGATGTAACGTTGTCTTAGCCTCGATAGCAAATATATTACTCTTGATACAACTGAGAAGTGATATATTATATCAGCTTTAACTGAGTGCTTAGATGTCAGTTCATGCTTCTGACCTGGGGCGTATATAAAAACGGTACACGTTGACACCGAGGTTCGAATCATGTGGACCGTCGAGCTAGTAAAAGCTCTATATTACAAATTTTTAATAATATAATTGGTAATACCATTAATAGTCGAAGAAGAGTACGTTCCCAGAAGTGATGTATTTCACACTTTCGGAACCTTTCACTAGGAACATATTTTTCCAGATTTCTAGAGTCAATAATCCTTCTTTAAATAACAGACATCCCGTGGAACGGGTTTTAACCGGTTAAAAAGGTTTTTAAGGAGTAACTAACTTTAAAGAAGCTTGTGACATAGGCGCCCGGAGCGTCCGTTCCAGTGACACTTGATGATTACTGATAACAATTGTTGACTTTACCAATAAAATGTATCGTCTGCATTAATCGATCCGAAATTGAACATACAGCTTAATCCCCCTAGTAGACACCTCCTTTATATTATTAAAAACATTAAATGGTATTGTGACCTGCTTCCTGACCCCAACAACGATTTTTTTCTGCAATTCTAACGGCCGAAAAATATTTTTCCCGAATTTTCCGTGAAATTCCCCCCAGTATTAGCTTTGCATTCGATATAGTACCTCCTGTGGTCATGGTCAAGGTGGTTGATGGGGTTGAGGAGGCAACAGTAGGGAAAATGCGCTGTTGGAAAAGCGCACGCCAACAAAAATATAAAAATGGGTAAAGCAGGGTGAAGGGCCCACGGGAGGCCTTAGCCTATCCGTGGAGAAGCCGGTATAACTTGACTCAGCATTACCACCACCACTCGGTAGACGCAATTCCTCAGTCGTAGGCATGAGAATGAGAGACTATCGAGTACGAGATTACAAGCTGAAACAAAGCAGATATCATGCTCATAACTCATATCTCATCAAACTATACTAATCATCATTAATTAGGGCCATCATGAGAGTGGTCCTCAGCGAAACCGTCGGGCCGTTTCTCCTAGAGGGGCGGAGCGATGTAAAATATACAGTGACATTATCTTCATATGCCCTACAGCGGGAGTGACTAAGGATCAAAAAGTTACAATGCCAACCACCACCGAATAAAAAAACATATCGATTGCAGGTGCAAGTCCTGGCGTATGCTCCTCGGAAAAGCGCACGTCTCCTTGGGATTTTGTAATGTTCTCTACTACGTCTCCTCGGTAGAGATGGTATTCGGTTGGTAGAAAAATGTGATTAAAATGAATGGTATATAGTAATAGCCAGTGATGACAGTGTCCGGCTTAAACGTTCATAAAAAACTACTGGTCTTAATTAGCAGCAAGCTTACAGAACACCTTTAACAAGTGTCCCTGTTTTTATGCCACTTTACATGGAGACCGCAGGTTGGTGGCCTGTATGTGGTCAAAGGATACCAAATGCATATAAACCTCCGTCAAGAGGAGCATATGCTACCACTTATACATCAGCTTATGATGTTGAAGATCAAGTAGGACTAATGACCTCGAATCAACCTATATAGTATCTTTCAGCCTCGAGGTCCGTATCCTCCAGGATACGCAGGTCATCTGCCAGCTATTCGCCATAAATTTGGATACAGTATGCCGGCACCAGATGTCAATATTACCGGAATGGATAAGCGAACGTAAAGGATAGCAAATACCCATTTTGGAAAGATTCTCCTTGAGAAGACCACAAGACTATTAATGCCGCGTTCTTAGTACTCTTTTTTATATCAGATCATCAGCAGCATATTAATCAATATTAACATCGCAAATCTGGCTTTCGGAAATTTCGCGTTTTTGTTAAATTCTTCCTCATCTGCTATTTGTTATTGTTAACTTTCCTTCTAGAAAGGTTTGTCTTTCGATCAGATTTGGGCCCTCACTTGAATTCGCTTCGACACCCCTACCACAAAGAGCTTTTGATAGAAGCGTATCAGTGCCACAAATACTATGCCATAAGGAAGGTGCTCGAGCCTCCAAACCAGGTAAGGAAAATCAGCAAGTAAGACGTTGAACCAGCTTTGCTTCAAACTCGATCGCGATGCTTTTTGATTCGGCTTTAGTATATTATTTCTTCGTCCCTGAAGTACAAATGATCGATGTGGCTCTAATAATGAAAAGCTCCAAATCACTGTCAATAAAATATGTTAATGCACATTTATAGAATTTTATAACCTTTCGTGGTGGTTGTAATATATTTCTTTTTGAGCAGTCAAAGCTCGATCACTGATGTGAGGCCTAGAATCAATGTATTGCATGCCTCCTTTCAGATCACATTTGCTATCGACAATTCCGTATTAGTAACCCCTCGAGGAGTATCTTTCTGAAAATTTAGATGCTTCACTGTTAAGTATCTCCGTGTTGCACTTGAAGATTTTTTCCAATATTTTCCCAGAGGATTTGTCTACGAAATATTTCCCGATAAAATTTTCCTATTTTCGATTACATCGTCCGGATGATGCAACGGGTTGAATGGATAACAGACATTATATTTTTCTTAGATTTAACAAGATCATTCAGCATGGCTCGAAGCCTCAGAATTGATACACAAAGGTTGGTAGCATTAAGTCGCTGCGGAGAGGGATGACTTCCTCTAGGTCCCCACGTCTGGCTTCATCGTATGCTTCGGCTTATGGTAGCCCAAAGCGATTTCTGATGCAAAAACCCTCGACGGTGAGAAAGATTCTTAGGAGGTTGATTGGATAACCATCTCAGGATGTTGCATCACCGTCCGGTTCTGGTCTTGGATACACCCCCAATTCCGTGGCCATGCGCGGTGTTGAATGGCTTCCTTAATGTAAGCATCAAATACTTATTTTTCCGCAGTAAACATTTTATTTATCAGTTCGACGAGAACACTGCATGCATTATTGTTTTGTCAGATTTTCGTGGTGCGTGACTTTCATGATGTGTTAACTGTTGATGTTGGTATTGCATATAGCCTTGAGTTTAAGTTAATGTAAAATAATTGAATTTCGTCGATGAAATGTTGTAGGAAATACGAGGGATCACTTCAACTGAAATGACCATCAGAATGTGCCCCCATCCCAGTTGACTTTTAATGAAAAGATCGCATAGCGAGACCATCGAAGCTCTCCCCAAGGGGGAGTGGTCTCGTGCGATCCTGTCTTGCAAGGACCGTGCCGACGCTTCGGCTTTAGTTTGTCGTCTCCTCAACACATCTCCATCCACCACCGAGAGGTCCTGCACTCACTGTGTGCGAAGTTTCGGTGAGGAGGGGGCATCCAGGCCATGTACCTCCTGTGGGGAGGTGTACCGACTCACAAGACAGTGGCAACGCGAAACGGTTATTGCGGCGCTCGATGTGGTTCTCTCCGAACACGAAGTCATCCGGGCGGAATCTGAGTTTAATGGAAGTCCTTTGGTTGTGACAACGGCTATGCGAAGGAAGTGGTGCGATATTATGAAGTTCGTCGGTGAAGTTGTTAAGGTTGGCAACTTCCCCCTGCCCGATGCTCTGTGGCATAAAATCACTCGGTGCGCTACGGGACCACTGGTGCTCCTGGTACAGACTACCACATGGATGAATAATGATATATTTGACAGTATCGCCAGCTTCATCAAATCGGCAGTGGAGCGAAAGGCGCTTGTGCCGTCCTTCGGCACAGTAGTTGGAGAGAACAAAAGCGTGGTCGAGTATCTGAGATTGGTTCATACCGATTCTTTGAAAAATAAGATAACTTTGTTGGTTGACGCTGTGGACCGTAGATGGTCCAATTGGAGTGTTACGTCCGAGGGTGACTACATTAGAGCGTTGGAAGGATACAAGTTGAAAAGTTCGACGACTTTAACTTCAACACATGCTTTTAAGAACAACTCAACCGTAACCAGTCCCGCCGTCACCAAAAGTAGGTCGTCGTTCATTTCCTACCGGTATCATCCTCGACCGCGCTGTCGTATAGAAAGGAGTATAGCGGTGATCGAGATAGATCTTTCGAATGAGGTGCTCGACAAAGCTTGTTTGAAATGAGGTCTGGGGAAGTGAGAGGGAATATGAATCATGATAAAATCAATAGATTTGATGCTCTAGATTGGTTAGTAATATATGTTGAAGGTTGGTGGTGCAAGAATGGAAAATTCTATATGTGCAAGTCAAGTCTAGTATATTGCGGTTTTTCAATCAGAAAGTGACATCTTCCATTTCCAGGGATGCAACATGAGATTCGAGACCTAACTCGTCATTTGCCCATCCACCCCGAGTCCTCCATTTATGTCGTTTATGATGACAAGAGAAGTGATCTTCTTAAAGCTATGATAACCGGTATGACATTATCAACTTCATCGCCGTGACTTTCTCCTTCAGGGCCGGTCGGAACTCCATATGCGAATGGTTGCTTTGTTTTCGACATACACGTATCATCTACTTATCCGAATGCCCCTCCGAAGGTCAAGTTTATGACGACTGGCGGGGGGAAGATAAGATTCAATCCGAACCTCTATGCAAATGGGTGACTATTTCCTGTGTTGGTTTTTGATGAGTAGTTACCATTTCTACCAGTATCCTGTGCTTGAAATCGCTATGTGCCACAACCTCTATTGAATACCTTGCACACCGTTGCTTGTTTTGATAGCAACAATGAGATGATTAAAAAGCTCAGCCTTATTCGATGAACGTTCACATGGTCGATTGTGATTCGAGCTTCGTCGTTGAGAAATAACCTATAGAACGAGTACTGTTAGAAATGTGGTGTATACCCGCTTGGCTGGACACTGCAGATTGAAGTTACTAACGTTATATATTGTATCTTTGGCGCACAACATGAATGTACTTCAACAACACAACAACACTTCAACGAAACGCATGAACATTTATTATTGACATACCTTTTAATAGAACTAACGTAACATCATCTCCCTCAGAAAAGTATGTTTATCGTTATTGGGCACATGGAGAGGCCCTGGCTGGAAGGCCAAGGAGTCTAATATTAGACAAGTCCTATTGTCTATTCAAGGATTGGTTCTTGTTCCTCATCCTTATTTCAATGAACCTGGTAACACTGTTAATGGATTTATTATTACTCTTATAATAACATTGATATATACCGCTCCCTTCTCT
>JAAPAO010000421.1:0-31372 GCA_013115145.1 Perkinsus chesapeaki
CAATATACACTTATCTAGTCTGGTAAAGCCGTTTGTAGTCAATTAAAGTGGTCAGGAGTGTAGTGAGGTTTTACGGACAAGTCGCACAGTATCTCCTTGCACAAAATTATAGCGTGGACAGGTAGACATCATATTATGAATCTCTGCAGCCGCTGCTCGCTCATCACGAAGAGACCGGTAGGAATCACACCTATCCATAATAACAGAACGAACTTTCTCATGCGGAAGACTTTCCTCCAAGTCAACCCCAACAGATAAATTAAACGGGGACAAGGAAGTACTCATCAATGGGGACTGGTTGTGTACGATGCTACTAACCAAAATTGACATGTACCAAGGAAGTGGGATCCGACTGGCAGCATTAGTTTGCAACCCACACTTCAAATCTCTCACGACGCCTTCAACCAATCCTTGTGTTTGTGGTCGGCGTGCAATACCAATAGACAAGTGAAAGTTCCAGGTCTTAGCAAATTTTGCCCATTCCTCACTGACATGAGCACCCGCGCCATCGAGTTGAACGTAGTCGGGGACACCGTAAACCTGGAACCAAATTGTCAGCCCTAACATGACAACCAAAGCGGACGTATTAGGCACAAGTAACGACAAGACCACACGTGAGCCCTCATCAATCATTACCAGTACATACATATTGTCACCAGGGCAAGGTGGCTGATTAGGTACAACGAACCCATTCATGGGCCCCATGAAGTCTAGCTGCAGGGCACTAAACCTAGTCATGCCACGCCGGAAAATCAAGGGCTGTGGGTTAAATGGCTCATACCATTTCCCAAGTTGGCAACTAGCACAATGTTTGATCCACCTGGTCAAATCCTTGGCCATTGTCGGCCACCAATATCCATCGGCTTTCGCAGCTTTTATAGCCCGCGGAGACCCACGATGCCCTCCTAATAGCCTTGAGTTTTAACTGATTCACTGCAAGATTAGTTATAAAGTTACACGCTGAGTAGCTATCTATGCCCAAGCGTATAGCCATGAATTTATCAGTTTTTTCAACTGACGCGGCTGTTGATGTTACTTTCAGTACTCTGTCTTTGCCCCCGACTGATTGCGCAACACACACAGAATAAGCAGAGGCATTACTACTAAGAGTGATAGACAGTACTTGAGATTTAGGTTCGCTTGGCTGACCGGAAGTTCCATGCTTCGGGCAGTTAGCTAATTTATGGTCCATAGACCCGCAGCCAAGGCAAGCACCAGCTTGTCTTCGTTGTTGTAGAACCGAGCTACTCACCTTGAGCTTCTCAGAGAGTGTTGCTTTTTGCGGAGTTTGACCAACCACATTCTTCGAAGGAGCCGCAGACATTCTAGTGGAGTCACTTGCCAAAACAGTATCATGTATGTGCTTGTTATCAGACTGGGACTTGTCACTATGAGAGCCATGACGCTCAGCTGGCTTAGATGGATCAGGATCTCGACCATTCCTCTGACGCTTATCCTTGAAGTCATGGCCACCATGAGGATGGCGGCGCTCCTCACCATGGGAGCCAGATTGAGCAGAATCATCCCTCGTGAAGTCAAACCTCTCTGTACCAAAGAACCTGTCAAAGTCACGGAAACCATTAGCACGGCCATATTCTTGAACCAAGGAAGTACACTCAGTGTCAGTCTTCGTTCGGGTTTCAATATGCCTGGCCAGTTCAAGCACACCATTACGATCTGCCACCGCCTTGCAAGACCGAACAACAAGGGCCAAATTCTTACGGCGAATCTCAAAATCAAGATTCACAGCGCGGTCTCGATTGGGACCGTCAAAACCAATAGCACCGATTTTTGCCGCCAAACGACGTTCCTCAGAGAAAGCTCTTGATATAGGAATTCTGCGAAACCGCAGGGAAGCCCACTGGCTCAGCAACAATACCACATTATTGTCACTCGGAGCTTTCGTTTCTTGATAATCCAACCAGCATGCTACCAGTCTGTCATACAGTGCTTTAAGAGCTTTAGTCCACCTCGAAAAATATGAGTTCAGTACCGCAGCGTCACATATCTTCTTGCTAGCCTCTTTAGTGATGCAAGTCCAGAGCAACAAATCGGACTTAGGGTTGAACTTCTCGCGGCTACCATCAGAAATAAACAGCTCCCTCTTTAGCTCAGTACGAAGGCCCTTCGTCGAAGGGCCGTGTCCACAACTGTCTCAGGCAGATACGCGGCCAAACCGACTAGGAGAGGGCGCCATTTGGGACCGGTGATACGGGCAGTGGCCGACGATAAATGTTGACAAAGAGCATCATAATTAAACGGGGCGAAACCATCTTCCTGTGTGAAAGCCTCGTCACGAGTGGCACTACGATGTCGTGCAAGTTTATATGCAGCATGGAAAGCCGCAGGACCAGGCCCCAAGCGTTTATCAGCCAGTGTAAACTCAAGGCCAGACCACGCGAGAGCATTAGCCGATACACCGATGACCGCAAGTAATTGTCGATAAGTGCTTTGGGTCTGCAAGTGGCTCCATTCCACTTCAAGTTCTTCATAACCTCCACCGGGGACTGCAGCCAGAGCAGCCTTAACCCTTTCCAATGGATTAGTGTCATCAATAGAAGAATGGACTCGGGACGATGCACCATGATTACCCGCACTGCTCGGAGATCCAGACTTCTTCATCGTTACAACACAAGTAACTGTTCTCAACCAGGAGAATATAATCGATAACAAAAAAACAACATAGAATAATTACTAGCACAAGCTAAGGAAAGGAGACAGAGATTGTGTCACGGGATGATTGGGTGATAACAGTGATCAAACTCATACAAACACAGATCTCACTTAGGACTTCATACTAAGATCTAGTAGCTGTGGGTTCTTGACGAGCTCAGATAAAGGCAAGACTTTCGACCGGGAAAGACACCAAGATCGATGATTAACTGCCGCATTAACTAACTCTAACTCTAACTGGCGAGTTTATTGTTCGTGTGTTTCAACGTGACATTGTATCATTACTGTTAATCAATTCTCGCATGTAACTCTAGGCTATTCCGAAATGAATTGTTCGTCAGCAGCCTGAAGGATACCCAATAGGATCGCTGTGCTGCGCAAACTGGCCAGCAGAAAGTACATGAGTTTTGCCGCACGACTTTTGCGCCTCCGCGTTGCTTTCGATTCCTGTCAAGCCTGGCCTGGCCATGGTGTAACCAGAATATGTTTGTACAAATGAACCCGTGGCCCGATGGGCGAATCTTCGTGGAGTGTACCGCTTAGCCTTCTGCGTTCGAATTGCCTGGATCGACGAAGTCTTCGACTCGTAATGTGGCGCAGTTTGCGCCAAGCTGCTCGTGAATGACAAGCGTTTGAGTATGTGAGGTGCTGTGGGAGCTTTAAGATCGGCTACTCCTGGCAACCTTTATCTTCCAACTCTGCTAATGCAACTTATCGGTGCTGCCCGCTTTATAATACCGAATAACACTTATTGACTGTCCGCCCAAGTTGTATCGAGGGATGAGCAGTTCCCGCCTTGTCTCTCATTTCAAACACTGGTTCATTCAATCTGGTCAGAGCCTAGCTTTCATGACATGAGACTCATGCTCAGCTCCGAATTACGTGTCAAAGTGTGTTATCATTGTGTTTCTCGTATCTGACCCGCAATATCTCCAATCAGGTTCAGTTTTTAGACAAGTTTGCCAACCGAATTTATTTGCGCCTTCCATATTGCAGGATCTCCGGCCTGCTAGTGCATCACCATAAGTCGATAATTGGTGTATCGTGATTCATGAAACTATTTACAACGTTCCTTTGGGCTGAGGGTGGGGAACCTATCGTTGCTTTGATATCTCCCATGTCTTCTGGAGGCGAGGCACCAGGGTACTTGAATGGTGGATTCGTCTGCTCTCTTGCGAATGTCGATGTCTCCTCAGTTTTGAAGGAAATTAAAGCATTTCCCGCTGTTTGGTGACTACTGTTGTAGTTTCATCTTCAAAGCCGTTGTCGGAGAAGCAGATAATTGCTATCGAAAGAACGAATAGATGATGTAATTGAATGAGTAGCTCGAGCCCTTCGCGTCACGTGACGTGACTGCGTCACGCGCGGCGTCGCCAGTCAATCGCAAGATTATGACTCAGCAACGCGCGCCCCCCACACCCCTCTCCAATGTTGTATACTAACACGTTCTACCTTCATGCAGTATGCCGGCTTTCAACATTGGAGAGGGGGTGATGGGGGCTGCTGTAGGTACACACTGCACTCTGTCTATCTGTTGTGACTCACTTTTGCGTTTGGGTGGCGACTGAAGACATTTAGAAGAGCCACGCGTGAGTTGATTTTTCTTTCGTCCAAGCTATATATGCTGTTTCTGCCGCCAGAAGGGCTTCACAACGCGCTTAGTACCAAATAACACTGCCATTCAGCGTAAGTAACTCACTCTAGCCGGATCTCCATGTTTATCTTTTTTGTGTACGCACACACAAGAAGGTTTGCAGAGCATAGCTTTGCAAATTGCAAAATATTGTGGTGAAAGACTCGACCCGAACTGTTAGCCGAATCCCTTCATCGTAAGAGTTTTCACCAGGGTGTAACTAGTTCGAGACATCATAATACACTCTTCCTGGAGCGAGTGGTCCCTGCAGTGAGAGACTGCCGCTTGGCGAGGCTTATTATCACTGTCTGTTGATAAGAGATGTGCGCGCAAATTGCGCGTCGCAATGGCTTGCACGAGGCGAACCGGCAGATGTAAGGAAGTGGATTATGTCTATTTATTAGCATAGGCTATGTCACTCTATGTGCACTAGTTTGAGATTAGCTGTGCTAGGATTTCAGTATAACTTAGTCAGTGTAGGTAGCTGAGAATGGTTACCTTTTCACTGCCCTTTGTAGTTGCGCAGTTTGCTATTAGCTATGTGATCTACACAGTTGCACGCATACGTTAGGGTTTTCTGCGCCCTTAATAAGCCTTGGGTTGGAAGTTCTTTCTGGCACTCAACACAGATGAAGCTTTTGGGTGGTTGGGGCTCGGTAGAACTCACCAGTGATTGATCTGACTCGGATCATCCGAGATTTTGAGTCCTTGAGATTGCTGAGGTCAATCCTGCAGGGTTTTATCGATGGTGAAGCCGGGACGGTGATCCACCAAGGGACAAAGTTTGTGTTACCAGGCGCAGCGGCTCTAGTGATGTTTCAGTGAAACTGTAGCACTTGCGTTCGCTAGGTCCACTACACCCTGACTAAGAACTCTTGGTGACTTGCACCCATTGTAGTGACTGAAAGATTTACCCCACAGTCAACGGATGGCGGCTCGGCAATCTGCATGAGCTTCAGCCTCGGAGGCTGAGCCTCCGCCGGCCTGCCAGTCCCTATGTTTCTCCACGGCCGCCTCATCACGGCAACTCGTCGGTCCTGCCATCGTGCGTGTACCCCCTCCCCCCACTGACCGAGACTTCGGGAGAGTGCGATCCGTCTCGAGTCATCGTAGCAGGTCGCGCAGCGGGACTCACGCTGGACAAGCACCGGAGCGCGTGGGTCGTGTAGGCGCAATGTGCTGCCAAACGTGAGAGCTAGGGCATGCGCGGCTCCGGGTTCGGTCACCTGACTGCCGAGCTCACTCTTGGCGTTCGGAACACTGTGTTCCTTGGCTACAGGCCCTCCGCGACTTCTGTCCCAACTCTCAATCCACGAAGTCAGAGGTTTGACGTAATTAACATAGCCATTATGGCTCAAGGTTGCGTTCTACAGTATAGCTTATACGTCAAATAACCCCAAGACTATGCGGTGGGGTATGGCATTGGTTGCACCTACAACACCATCTAAGATGCCATCTTGAGTATCTCCACTACCACGTTTGTCTGTCAGGGCCCCTGACTTAGGGGCCTTGGGACTGTCGACAATGCCTACGGCATCCATATACATTGAATTTCCGATATTTGCTTCTAAGGGTAGCTTCAATCAAGCTTTTCCATCTCACATCTTCTAAAGAACGAGGATATTGACCTCGATTGAAGACCGAAATAGCATAATTTATGATTACCGTAAACCCTACGCTGTCTGCCGTAAATAGTGCAGACTAGCTAACGTTTTCACGTTCCACCTTACTTCAGCGCTTACCGACGGTAAGTTACCGTGAGCGTTGTCTCCTCTCCAAATGAATATACTACAGGGAAATCCAGCTCCGAAAAGCCCGGAATTTCGAGTCTTATCTAGGATCCGAGCATGCGAGGACACAAGCTCAAGTATACAGCGCATGACGATTAGACAGCTGGTTACACAAGGGTGTATTTACCAGCATAAGAGTTTATTATAAACCCTTATGCTGGTAAATACATAAATAAACCGTTTATAATTACTCATCACCAACATAAGACAACATAAGTCCATCGGTTCGTGCACTCTAACTGCTCTTTCTACTTTCATCAGGAGAGTCCTCGTTCCAAATCCCGATCTCCGATGTAGGAACCCGCGAAACATACTCTAATCACTGTCTTTTTCGCAGAGTTTGAAGCTTAACGCAAATACAATAAAACAGTAGGAAGCTATGCTATCGGAACGGATGTCACATGCGTTACCGGTTTGATGCCCAAGTTAAGATCAGTAGCAGACATGCTTTCTCGGCATCTTTTCAGCTCTGGGTATGGCTTCACGATTGAAAGGTTGAGGACCTTGTGAATAGTCAAATCATCGCCACGATATAGCAAGTCAAAAATATCAGAAGCATCATGTTCAAAGAGAAGTTCCTTGTAGGTCGGCAGAGCATAGATGGCAGTCATTTCCAGACCAGCACCAGAGTTCCACCCATAGAAAAAGTGGAAGACGGCGAGTTTATCAAAATCACCAGACCATCCCAGCCCATCGAACAGCAAAGCATTGACGAAGACATCAGGATTTAGCGTGCCCCAGCCAGGTACCTTCGGGATCACATCACGGCCGATAGGGGGAACAATCCCTAAAAACATAATCCATGCTACTTGGCAATGGACGTATGGCCGAGCGTAGACCCATCTAGTTAAGGCTAAGAGCCAACGTCTTGTCCTCCGACTTGGTTTTATAGCAAAAACGGCATTCATTAGACAGTCCTCAGAATTGAAATCGACTGCTGATAGTATTTCTACCCCATCACCCCAGTGTTGAGGAAGAGCGAAGGCCGGATGTCTATACCAATAAGCGTCGAAGTCAACCCATATGACAGTCCGATCGAAATGTAGTAGAGCCAAAACTAAAAGGTACTTTTGCAAAGAACTTTTAGCTTTTCCAGACACATAGTAAAGTCCCGATTCTTTGCAAGCCTTGACAGCCGCCTCGTCTAGAGCGTACATGATAATATCGTTGATGGCGAGAATCTCCCGAGCACGCCGTGCGAAGGATGGTATGTGCTGCGACATCTCTTCTCCCCAAACCATTGTGGCTATCATGACTCTGTGAGATGGTATTGTTGACACTATAGGTGTGAGTTGTGCAAAAAGTGAATGTTCGTATTCTGCCGTGCTTGACATTTTCATCGTCTCGTTTATGAGCTGTTCGCCAACAGCACCCTCGACGAGTGGTTCGAAAATCTTTATCTCACCATCCTCATCGAACATTCCTAAAGCCTCAGTTTTTTGCATCGCGTATTTGCTGTCAGAGCTAGAGCGGAAACACATGCAGGCGTCATCTAACCCAAACACTCGGTGCGCCCTACAAGCTTGCCTACAGGTCACAGGATCGTGCCATCGGCCGTCTACTGTGCTATACATATCTTCCGACAACTTCGCCCTTCTTAGTCTTCCTATCTCTTTCGCAGTGTCGATGCCTAGAATCGCCCTATCTGTCAAAGTGATGCCAAGCTCCATTTCATGACGAGCACTCTGGCGAAGCATTCGTCTGAGCCACACTGGGACATTCCATCCCTCACCAGAAGTCAGCCACACCACTAACTCATAACCGTTCGCCCACTTGAGTTCATGCTCCATCAAATAGTCTCCATACGCATGGACACAACTTGGCTCCGATGCAGCACAAAGCCAAAGCTTTAGAATACAAACAATTGCTAACCCAGGCAGACAAAGTCCCTGCTCTCGCAATTGTGCGGGCGGCCCGGTGAGAATATCATGCGATATGATTTTTAGAACTGTCTCATTGTAACCGCTAAATTCGACGTTTGAAGTGAATTCTCGGAGGGCTATCCAGTCGATTGGCTGGGTCATCTGACAACTAACATCCCTGCTTCCGCTGTTGCCAAAACTATTAGCGAAATAGTAGAGCCTCTCGAAGGTCTCTAAAGCTGGCCATCTAGTAGCCATCAAAATGTTATAGTCGATGCCATCCCACATCCTAGCGAGGTAGTCGAACCAAGGACCACATTGTGTTAGATGACGAGCCTCTACTTCTTTAATCTGGTTGAGGCATGATAGTAATATATTCATACTCATAACAAGGTTGCCTATGCGGCATTGAGCAACGAAGCCACCGCATGTGGAGGGATCCTCCATGCAAGGTTCGCCCAGGAGCTGTCCACCCCAGATGGTTACGAGTGCTTCTACACCAATAAGGTCGGCACCGAGTGCTGCCCAGGACAGAGATCTAAGCTCACTCCAGTCTTTGTATAGCTCGCAATTGACGTCAGGGAAATCTATCTTTGGACTGAGGGACTTAGTAGAAAGGATCGTTTGATTTGCTGGAGCGATCTCGGTGTCTAGGAGGGGTTGTGAGCAGCAGGATGAACGGTTGTACTCCCCGTGCCAGCAGAGGTGCGGATTGCTGGACAAGCAGCACAGGTTATAACTGTAACCATACATCCAGCATCGGTCGGGCGAGAACACGCTTTCGGGTATGTAGAATATGCATGAAAGCAGGAGGAAGGCGATGCCGCAACGCACCATTATAAACTTTCAGCGAGAACTCCTGCCCCAACGTGATTACAATTCTTCCTCAGGAGAATCAGAAGTAAGAATTCATCCGTGGAGGATTATTTCACCACCCTATTTTTGAGAGAATTACTGAAGAGCTAAAGCAAAGGCAGTTGCTATCTCGGTGAACTCGTGACATATTGTATGTTGAAATGTTTCATGTGTAACCGAGATGCGCCGCTGGTACTTAGGAGGACTTCTCACGATACCTTCTTGTCATAGCTTCAATTTGACCCTGAGACAAGCGACTCCGAAGGAGAGCTCGAAAATAACGCGTCACAACTCGATAGTTGGAAGCCTGGTGGCACATCCGTGAAAACAGGCGGGCCTTGGTAGACTGAATTGGTAGACCGCGGTCAACTGAATTTTCTGTGTGTATACTCAACCCGCCCAACGTTGGTAGATGTTCAGGCTTACTGTCAAGTGGGCAACTTGTTCTTCGGCTACGGTAACCCGTACCATATAACTGCTGCGCTCAGCTTCGAGGCTTTTGACTTGCTCCTCGAGGAAGTCGCACCTGAGCTTGGATTCATCTTCTCTTCTACTAGCACCAACTGCGCACCGATTTTCCAGTAGACGCGTTCCAGGACTCATATCAGATCGTTTCAATGCTAATTTCCGCTCCAATTGTCGATTCTTCTCTACGAGCATTGCATATTCTGTTCCTGTTAACAACAAGAAAACAACAGCTAAGTTAGGGTAAAGCTCGTTGACCCAACGACGTTGGAAGAGGCGAAACAATAACTAGGCAGCGCCAAAGCGGCTTTGGCAGAGCCACTCTCCCTCGGTAAGCGCACGTCAAAGCATTATGCTTCGCTCCGCATCTTTATTTAGTGGAAAGCAGAGAACGGTGTGATGTGGTCTATATCATGCCTCCTACCAGATACTTCTCGCGCTTGCTTCGTAGCATCACGCGCAGTGGACTTATCGAACTGGATTGAATGACGTAGCTGCGCAAGTTCCAATTCCTGTTCAGCAACTTTTACCTAGGGTAATAACTAATCTCTGGCGGCGTTATGCCTATCTCACTTGGAGATTCTTAATCTTATCTCTTGCTTCAGATTGCTCAACGCACTCAGGAACCACGGACTTTCTCGTATCTTCGTGCAGCTGAGCAATGTAACAAAGCTCAGATTGAGCAGATAAGCATGAAACTAAACTTAGTTAGCTTTTTTGGTCAGTTCTTAAGAGAGCAGTAGGCCTCCACTAAGGAGAACGGCAAGTCTGACTCGCTGAGCGAATTCAACAGTTCTCCCGATAATATTAAATCAATAACGACTTATTGTACAGCACAAGGTGGTACTTCACGACTGACCTCATCGCTTTCTTCCAATCCCGCTGCCACTGACGGCTTAGAGAGAAATGCCAAAATGCCATCCTGATGAAGATGCGTTCGTAGAAGTAGACTATTCGTAACCTGCCATTTGCTTCATAGCTCTCTTGAAATCTTGATTATTTTCATCGTTCGATGAACTACCGATTAAGGGCTGAAATAAGGTACTAACAACCCATCAACTGCAGCGCCAACCAATGCATCCCGCTCGGTCGGACATATTCGTACTGGCGGCGAGAAAGCTTACCTTAGTGGTGGAGACCGCCAAATTAAGCTGATATCTGAGATCTCGGATCTCGTTCAATAATTGCCGCTTATCTATTCGTAAGAGTTTTTCTTGTTCCGAGCTTCTATTGGCTGCCTCCAATAAACGTGCAAAGACCTATATAGGCACTTGAAGTACCACAGGTGAGGACTGTTGAGTACCGACCGCATCTACTTTTCTCGCATCAACCAGCGTTTCGTGCTCGTCTGGACCAACCTGATACTAAACCGGTTCTCAAAAGATTCGGATCATTTTGCAAGCCATTTGTGTGACTTCAATTCGTTGGCTTCGCCCGTTTAATACAGCCCGTGCCGTATGGTGCTCATGAAGTTGCATCGTTTCATTAGTCCATCGGTAAGTAAAACGCCAGCAGATGCTGAGGAGCTCAGACTCTGGCTTCTCATCACCTTCAGAGACTCGTAGAGTTCCTCAGTTCTAGCTCGTTCTGCATCTCGGTCCCGTGCTATTTCTTCCTCCTTTTTCATGAGCTCTACCCGGTAGTTCTCCACATCCTTCCCCAGATTAACCCGGAGGTTGTCCTGAGAAATGATTCGTAAAAATTTTGCTTGCGGCTAACCTCTGTATAGCTATTGTACTGCCCGATGCGTATTACAGATTCTCAATCCACTACCGACATGCCCTAAACGTATTGAAGACTAATTCCTAATAGAGATTCACTGTTAGCTATTTAAGAACTTATTTCCTTCACTTTGCACCCATCCTAAGTATCAATACTCTCTCACCTTCTCCTCAAGCTCGAGCAGCAGCTGCTCCATTTCTAGCGCGAGGCGCTGATTCTCGCCTGAAAGCTGGGCTTCCCTCGCTTGGGAGGATTTCACTAAATCATTCAGTCTGTCCTGCATCAAGAATGACTCCACGGCCATATTCAGCGCTTTCGCCGAGCGCTTGCGATGCTAGCTTACAATCTCTCCAGTATGTTTCTCAACATCCACTTGCGCCCTCTCGATGAAACTCTCCTCAAGATAGGCCTTCCCAAGATCCAAAGATGACTGAAACGGCACCCAGCGGTTATTACAGTGCGGCCATTGCTCGGTACAGAACAGTTCGGTCCGTTCAAGCGCGGCTCGGTGGTTGAAGCGAACACGAAGTAGATTGTGTTTGTTACCTCCAACTGAGACTTCTCCTGCCTCTCGCTTTCGATGTCAGCTTCAGCTTGGTGAAGACGTTCTTGCGTCGTGCTTAACTCGGATTCTAATAACAAGCTTCATGTGTTTGCTCATTTACTGCATATGACTCATAAATGATTCCCACAGAATACATGGCGTATGCTGAGCTGTCTCTTAACAATCGGTGTCAACCGAAGGGCCTCACCCAGCTTAGCGCGCATGGTATCGAATCTGTCGGCTTGCTTCTTTTCATTTTCTTCCGCAAACTTCACTTGCTTTTCAAGCTTCACTAACTGACTCATCAAGTTGATAATCTAGGTAGAGTCATGTCAGGTCCGAGCTGATCCCGCTTGACCACCTCGAGCGAGAGCTCCTCGTTGCGTTCCTTCTCGCTCGTCAGATCGTTATGCGCAGTTTCTAGCTCGCGTTCGCGGTCGGAAAAAGCTTGCGCTCTACTCTGTTGCTCGCATTGTAGCCTTTTTGCTGAGTCCTGGACGTCATTGAGCAAAGCGTCTTTCGTAGCGAGATCGCTGCGCAACTTTTCGAGCTCCTGAGCGGAGCGACACTTCAAGCTGAGCAAGCATATTCTGCAGGTGGAGTGGTGCTAAGCTGTCTACTATACAGTCCTATGATCTCCATATGTTGGCACTGGAATCACCACAGTTTGGTGATATGGTATAATGATTATAGAGTACCGGTCGGCATAAGAACCCGCGCTCACTTGCTTCAGCCGCGCAGATTCGCTCGATGAAGAGAATTCTATCCGTTTTTTCTCCTCAATAGCGTCCAATGCCTCGGCTTTGGCGAGGAGATATGATTCGATCGCCTGTGAAACAACTACTGCAAGATGCCCTTCACAACACACAAGTTGCACGCAGTCAAACTTTCTGACCAAGTGTGCACGAAGTCCAAAAATTCGCACAAGAAGCTGCGGTTCGTTCGCGGTTCACCCTAAGGCGCTTTTCTTCAGCTCCCAATTGAGCTTCCTGAACCTTAATGATCTCAGCCATCGCCTCGGCTTTGCTCCTGCGCTCTTCAGCAAGCTCAGAAGATACTTTCAGGCGTTCGTCAACTGCCTGAGCACTACGGCGTTGTCACTCAAAGTCGACATCGTTGAGATCTTGTACTTTAATTTTCTCCAATTCCTCCTCCATAAGCCTCTGCTCCATGTTGAGCATATATTCTTGCATCTTAGATACTTCTTCATTGGATGACACTTCTGAAAAGTCCAGATCCATGCGGGATGTTAACGTGCAACGTGGTGCGAGGTGAGTGCACATTAGCCAGCGAAATTGGCAGAGCTTCGCCGTACAGTTGATCGATGCTGGCAGAATACCACGGACAGACAGTCGGTCACAGACTGTTTCGTTAGCTCCAGAACGAAATTTTAGATGGTTGAGCATAACAAAGATCTTGTTAGTTGCGGTCAATAATATGCCATATCGTGCGTCTATCGAGGGTCGACGGTAAGCTCTTCCTTCTTACCTTTTTGGCCCTCTCCGGCTTTAACGATAGCAGTGGTCTCACCCTGCACTAAAAGCAGTCTTCTTTGAATTATTGAAAATGAACGAGCTCTTGCATCTTGTACCAACGGGCAAGTTCGAACCTTAAGGAGGCTAGTTCGAGAGCCCTGCAGTCTAGGACGGTTTGAACTCAGAGGTCTCCGTCACCGAGGCCGCGCTCGCATATGGATCCTCGTCGGGCAAGACTGGCCTCCAATTACCTGCCCTAAGCTGTTGAGCAATTCCAGAACTTTCTGTGACTGCACAGTTCCGTCCCCGGGCAATATCGCGCAGACCTGGAGGAGCCCTCTAAGCGACCTTCTGGTGGGTTCCAGTTACTCACGTGCAGTAGAGCGCTGGCGTAGACAAGCGGACCAAGGAGCATCAAAGTTAGAATGCTCGACCGACACATTTCCAGTGGTGGTCTCTGAATGCTCCAGGATGTGGCGGCGTCCTGAGTTAGATTTGTAGACGTTTCTGGAGCACGATCCCCGTCGACACCGAGCGAAGAAGCCGTTAATCTATTTGTGTGCACGTAATGACAGGTTTTGTGGTTCAACAACCTTACGTTGAGTCGCGGACGGATGCAGTAAATTGGGGGAAGGTTATCCCGCGAACAGGCCCTACCCAAAGTGTATAGGCGGATTTGCGATCATTGAATCCTTTGGTAACGCCAAGTACGTCACGATCCTTCGTTAAGCAATCGAGCCTTGGTGACTTGATCAACATTAGCCGGCTGACACGAAAATAATAATGGATGATTTATTCATGTTGTTGGGCTGCAGTGAAGAGGAGATCGAACTCAGCAGGCCCGAGGATACTCGCACCGATTCGTATGACGTGGAGTTTGATTCACAGACCACCAAGTCAGGAGCCGGCGTAGATCGATTAGTTAGGTACACTTCCTACAAGAACTACATTACAGGGAAATAGAACTAGCATTATGTTGAATATTGCACCACTCTTAGCCACAGGAACGACGCTGCCGATATAAGAGGTCGAACCTGGTTGTCGCCCAGTTGAGCATGTTATCCCGTTGGAAAACATCAACCCACACCGCAACAGTGGCATCTTCTACAGTTGCCTAGAGAATTGTGGTGAGCCGTGACTGTCGCCACTATTGTTCTCAGACCCACTTCATTGCATCTCGTCATGGCTCGAACGACCTTGTGGATAACATCAGCCTGAGCCTCCGGTGAATCGATCATTAGCGATTGGGGGCCAGAGAGTGTGAGGCCTTGGTCAGCTGAGGGAATGTATCGATAGAGCAAAAAACACAATCTTAGAAGTGACAGTATCTTGGCTAGCCAAAATCACTTTGGTATGTGCTTGAATGTAAAGTTTCAGGTATGGAGGTTAACTTGTTGGTTCAGAACGTACTTAATAAGACATGCATTGCTTCTTTCACACTGTAACGCACCGTTGGGGATGAGTTGCTCTACGTTGATGCCTTACTCTCTATAGCATTGCAGAAGCCATCGCCTGAGGCTCGTTGTGGCTGTGAGACTAAGTCCCGCATCCTTTCACCCACTGCTTCGACAATTCGTATCTGGCGGAAAGGTCTACCTATAAAACACTGTATACTTGCAAACACCTCCCCCATTCCACAAGATATGTAACAAGAGCGTCACACCCAGCAGCCCACACTGCGGATCCCGCAGTGCAGCACTTCCCGCAACTCGCAGGACGCGAATGGATGTCCTTTATGCAATTTGCTAGTCATTTGTGTGAAATATTCGTAACGTGCCTACCTTGACGGAGAATGTGTAACGCTCAGTTTCACTACTGCCGGCCTTAATCTTGCCCAGTTCGGTTCGAGTCCGCTGTCGCTCCGATAGAATGCTAACCTAAGCAATATCACACTAATGCCGGCTAAGGTGGAGGGCATGAATATCACCAAGTTAGATATCGTGGAAACAACAAGGCCGTCGGCTTCCTGGAAGATTCTCCACTGAGAGCTGCCTGTTAGGCCTAGTAAGAGAAATACCTGAAAACTGGCATCGAAAATTCAATGAATTTAATTCATGGAAGCAACACTGGCTCCCTGGATAGCTCGTATGCGCGAGCACGTCGCAATCGAAATGCTCTAGGATATGTTTATTTGTTATTTCGCCTGGTCAATTAATCTTGGTAAGTCTGGTGTAAATGTGCTACAATGCAGCATAGTATCTCTCTCTTGGCGACCACCTATGAATTCTCTGTCTACAATGTAGCTCGGGCAGAACGGTTGTATGTCATTCAGGTTCAAGCATGTCACATAACCACACCTTTGCAAATGTCTATGATATTTCGTTCAGTACGTCAGGAATAGATTTGTGCAACGTAGTGGGATCTTACTCCATCGATGCCACTCATTGCCGAGTCGACGAGCCTTTGAAGGTCCGTGGTGTATATTTCGCTCAAAGGAGCCTTCACATGACACTTGGTTACTGCGTATTCAGAGTCGTCGCCTATTTTAACAGTGTTGCCTTCACATGTGATAGCACCGTCTGCAGCCAAAGGGGTAGTTGTTATCCGAACTGGCTTGGTACTTGTCACCTTTTTCAATGTAAACTGAAGTCGTTGCTGGCATTTGCGCTTTCTGTAGTAGCGATGTGTCCATTATTTAACAAGTACAACTTGTTTCATAGTGGGCGATGTCACAACTTTGACGGAGCGACTAGCATGAAGTATCTTCTCAAAGTCGCCTACGGTGGTAGGCATACTGTAGCGTTCTTGTACACTTGTACTCTATTTGTCTTCTAGTATGACTAACTCTACCTCAATAAGGTTCATCTTTTCTGTGCTTCCTGTGTAGATCCATAGTCACATATGTCAGACGTTTCTGAATTTCGAGGCGGGCGCGATCAATAATGCGCTGAACCATACTCCCGCGCGCCACAAAATGCTTGCTCCGACGCGAGATGATGAAAGTCCTCCACAGGGGTCACGTAGCGATTGCATTCTGTTCAACGAGCGGACTCTTCAATGCAGTTCAGATGTGATGGTGGACATCGATAGAACTGGATAATGGCAGTTGAGAGCTTCTATGGGGCGGGTTTACTTTCAAAGAGGTGTTTTTTGAAGGGTTACCTCCATCGCACAAATTGATTGAAAGATACTTTAAAGGTTACCTCCATCGCACAAACTGATTGAAAGATACTTTGAAGGTTACCTCCACCGCGCAAACTGATTGAAAGATATTTTGAAGGTTACCTCCACCGCGCAAACTGATTGAAAGATATTTTGAAGGTTACCTTTGGTGCATCAACTAATGGCGGCTACAGCAGGCCCTATCTCCTCCACTAGCAATGCTAGACCCGTGGTGAAGTTACAGGAGATGCCACCGGCCATGCTGGACTTTGCCATTTCCAAAGCCATTTACGCCCAGGTTAGAGTATCAAGGGAAAGCTGTTATACTTGAATAGGAGCTCAGGATAACTTCATGAACGAGTCGGAGATAGCACACTTCTTGAAAGGGGAAATGGAAGCAGCTTACTCTGAGGGAGGGGACCATGGTACTTGGCATGTTATTGTTGGTAAAAAATGGGTAACGGAATTATTATGAATAAATTTATATATTTATACAAGAATGAATACATTATATATTGTTCAGGGTACTCATTGATTAACACACCTTATTACTGAATACACGAGTCGATAAGAATTTTGAAGCGCAGTGTATATTTTTATAATAACAAGTATTTTATATATTACAAGACTAATAACTGTTTAAAATAAATATTGTGCTCTTGCTACTCGAAGTTGTAGTTGCTACTTTTTCCAGTGAAACCGGTGACCGGTTACCGGTCAGCCTCTTCTTCATGCTCCGTTCCAGGGTTGGCGCGTTCTGTCAAAATTTGCGCACGTGACTTTTCAAGAACGTGTTGAGTAGGGAAAGATATTCTTTAGGTCGACATTTTGCCACATATGTGACTCACGAGAAGCAATGCTATTGCTACTTCTACATTGGACAGATGGGCGTGACGATTTGGAAGACACCATAGCATGTTATTATGATATTAATTGTGTCATTATTTTACCGATACTGTTGGGTTTGGGAATCTTTAGGTTGAGTTAATTAGATATGTGGCAGGTTGATTGACGTTCGTGAAGGAGAGGTAATACAAATGGCAGTGCGGAGTGGATTTATGGGCAGGCATCAAAAAAATGAATTTCGTTACCCGTGCCCTTCCTCCCGGGCGGTTGGGTGTCGATACCCGAAATTGAAACCCGAAATCCGCGACCAGTTCGCCAGGGCAGGGATTCCAATATCGTGGTACTAAGCGCTCAGCCTGTCGACAGGCGATCGACTGCCATCAACTAGCATCACATCTTGAACTATGCGTGCTGGCGGAGCCGAGAGTAGCATGGTGGGGGAGACGCTTCATCAAGGAGGGCGGGTGGCAAAAAAACAACTAACTTGTAGTTCATTGGACTACAATTTATTAGAAAAACTACTCGGATGAACACTCAAGATTCACTAGGCTTGCGGTCGCTGGACCCGCCCGCCCACCTATCACACCCGGAAAAATCTGCAGCATCGCGCCTGGAGTCATACCGAGCAAACTTGGTCAACTACCACGTGAACCCTCATAAATTCTAGCCCTAAACAGCATACACATATATAGAAGCATTTTCTGAAAGTCGTTGAAGAGATCAAACAAGAAAAGACTTTGGGGAAGTTTTAATGCGATGGCTGAATCAAGGAGGCGAGGAAATGATGCTTTTGGGAAAGTTTCCCTAGAGCATCATCTCCTAGGAATTTCCCTGAAAATTCTGGGCATACCCGTTATAGTGAGCACGTTTATTTTATAAGGGTAGTAGAAGGATCGACTTTAATAATGAGGAGCTGGAGGATTCTACCAAAACTGCTCAATGTGGAGTTCACTGACGTGAATTGATGGGCGTTTCGGTGTGATTTAGTTATTTATTATTAGGGCGAGAATTGCGTCGTTTCGGGTGGTATGGATGATTTTAATCAATCCTCGTTCTTAACTCTATGACTGTCATGCTACTTTAACCGATGTAAAAATTAGTCGCCTTCATTTTACTCTGGATTCAAACAGTCTTTGCATTAATGTTGGGATGTACGGTGAAGTGTTGGTTGCTCCTTGGCGAGCAAATAGAGTTCGGACGGAGACATCAGAAATTGTGATTTACTTGCCCGCTAGTCTTAACGTTTTGGTGAAGGAATTGTAGGAGTCAGGTGGGGGAGGCTGAGCGATAGTCCATCACCGGCCCGCAGGTGGAGTCAAAACACGGAAGTGCGCGGACCTGTGGTGTCTTTAGCAATTCCGATGCTCTTTAGGCAGAGCTGTCCTTCAACGTACGTACAAAACCAAACACAAAACCGCATGTAAGATAGATACTTCTGGTAAGTTATGATGCAAAAAATGCAACTGGTTGCTTAGAAACTTGAGTTGCGAAACTAGAGATATACCGGCTTCGCTTTTCGTCATAAAGGTTTCTGTTTTTGGATACGAAAATGGATACGAAAATTTCTGTGACTGAGGGAAATGTCTTACTTCATGCTGGGGCTGCGATCACTAACAGGGGGATGGTTGCGGAATACGGTTTTTCTATCAGTTTGTGTGCGTTGTATTACCTTGCCAGAGTGTTAGCTCGGCGACATTTCACCACCACCACAGTAGCAGTAGTATTCACAGTCACAGCTGTTGCACTCACATTATATATAGTAAAAGGGATGAATAACGAAGAGGAAGAAACGGATAGACGCGATGACGTTGAGGAAATGCGAGATGGGCAAGATTTACCTAGAGACGATCAGCAGCAGCAGGTTCATGAGGAGGATAATGAAAATGATGTAATTTGCCAGGGATGAAATGGAGGTTCTAGGAAGAACCGAATTTTTCGGAAATGATAATTCTGGGAGGTCATTCGCGGCTTTTCTTCACACTCGCAACGCTGTAATGAAATTTACGAATAGTCGCGGAGCGAGTAGAAGTAGTTATATGAAAACGGATCATGGGGGGCTAAGCCCCCGGGGCTTAACGTGATTATCGTTTATTAGAGCGAACTGTCTGACTATGTATAGGTCAAACAACTAGGTTATAGAAACACTTTATTAAGAATGATAGTGAGAAAATAGTTATTATACACGAATAACACTTCATTAACGATAATGAGGAGTCCACATTGAGGACTCTTATGAATAACATGACAATTATTATTAACAAGCAAAGCTTTATCAACTGAAAAGCTCCGTTAGAAAATTATGGAACATTCGCATTCGCCCGACATAACAATGTAACTGAGCAGTGTTTCAAGTGCAAATCTTGGAGATGAGCGATTATGATATTGCATGCCGAATTGTTATATACTTAATAATATCTCGGTTATTTGGAGGGTGGTGTTATTTATTCAATTCTTTTAGTGGCATGAAGTAGATGAAGAAGGAAGCGATGTTGATGATAGTGAGTTCAGCGATGCCGAATCTGAAGGAGGTATGTTGGATACATTTGGGCGTCCGCGCTGATGGTCGATTGCGCGTGTTTAGATGAACCATCGAAAAGCGAGAATTTGGCGGTTAATGAGCCTGTGGGGGAGCATGAGGGTTGTGAGCATTATAAGAGACGATGCAAGATACTGGCGCCTTGCTGTGGAGAATGGTTTTGGTGTAGACATTGTCATAACGAGGCAAAGTGAGTTGGGATGGGGGGGTAAAAGGGAATTGGAAGGTATAGGATAGAAACGGATAGCTTTTGAAGCTTTAAATGGAACCGTATTCCTGAAACTTGATATGGATAAAAATCTTCATGAGATGCTTTCGAATCGACCAAAATATTCACTAGATGCTCCCGAATCAACCAAAATATTCGAGATGCTTTAGGATGGATACAAACATTTCTCGAAGCTCGTCAAGGATTAGTCAGTTGAAGTGATTATGCCATCATACTGATAACGATCCTGATCCTATGATTCAGAGGACATCTGGCCCCACGGTGTGGGGCCCACATTAGTGCCCTGGTAGCCGTCGTAGTAGCTACAGCCGAGGAAGACCTGCAGAAGGAGTCGTCCGGCCACACCGACAGCACCGACGGCTCTCTACACGAGAATATCTACTCAGCCTCTTCTCCGCTCCTGAATTAGTTGGCGCTGACTCTGGAGCAAGAGGTTCACGATTCGTTAGCGCCACGTCGCCGGTGTGGAGTGACCACCTCCCAGTCCTGACGGCCTGCTCTGATAGAATCCAAAACAAATGGGCAAATCTTGTAGAGCTGATGAAATACTCGCCCCGCTGACTGCGTGAATCCGATACGGTCTCTACCGATGCAAGCCATCATCGTTGGGTTGGAACAACCAGTCGGCGATGGCTGCATCTTTCATTCAACTTTGATATTCGTAAGATTACGGTCGTTGCCCGCCTTGGCTGTGTTCCTAGTTTTGACGCGGGCAGTGTCATGCTGACGGTTATCAACAAAATACCAAAACGCGAACGTGGGGGCGGCATACTCTCTCTTGTGGGTCGAGAAAAACGTCAGGTCGGCGTTCCCGCAGCTGAGGCTGTCGGAAGTCGACTGGTTTTGCTGCAACTGTGTAGTAAATAGACTCGTACGGCATTTCGCATTTCCCGTCGGGGCGGTAACAAGGCCGCTACGTTTTTGCTGCCTCCCTATGGTTGGGCTCTATCATAGCGGCAGTATTGATGACAGAGTGATCCCAGTCAAGTCGCGCTATGCCCTAAAGGTCGTACTAATATCAGTTCTGGTTGATCTCATATTTGGGGTGGAAGCGGCCTTCGATAAGCTGTTTGTATCCCAGCGAGCTCATTGTTTGGGGTTCGTCCTGGATCTCGCTGAAATGACTCTTGCGTTGTCCGCACGGAAACTGCACGTTTTGAAATCGAGTCTCGCCGGAGTCTCGACTCGCAGCAGTTCGCCGAACCGAGTTCGGTGCTTGTGATGGGTCTCGAAAAACTGCATGGTCGTCTGGCGTGGGTTTCGGTGCCGTTCATGAAGCTACAGCCATTCACCACGCCATTCTACGCTTGTCTACGCGTCAATAAATCGAAGTTTCTCTGCTCAATTATTGTAGAAAAGAGTGCCATAGCTATGCACGGTATCCTTACTCTTTCGTGACCGATAGATCCGTGATTATTCCATCTTTCATTGTGTTACATATAGGCATCTTAATGGTGCTGGCGTTAGTCACCGACTTGTCTAATAGACAACTGCATGGTATGCAGTGCATGTGACGTGTGATAAACATGAGAGGTTTGTTGCTGGAAAGTTTGTGTTGAAGGCCTACGTGCACACCGTATTTTTCTGTTATTTTAGGATGGCAAATGAGCGAGATTACAAGAAAGCACACGAACTGGACAGGACTAAGATTGAGGAAATAGAATGCGAAAATTGCTTTCATCGCCAGAAGCCCGCAGCGACTTGCGAAAAATGTGGTATAGAATTTGCTAAGTATTATTGCGAGAAATGCAAGTTCTGGGATGATAAGGGACTTGAGAAAGGTGAGGTTCGGCGGGAATGGATACATTCTACTTCTGACGAAACTATTTTTGAATTTCACTGAAAAATTGGAGTAATTCATTTAAGTATGGAAAAATGAATCGGAAAAGAATCGGAAATTCCGATTCATTTTCCATCTCCAGTGCAATTAGGTGCCTTCCATTGTGACGGTTGCGGAATATGTAGAGTAGGTGGAAGGGAGAATTACAAGCATTGTTATGGGTAAGTGGGCAAGGCAAAGCGAGTAGTTGGAATATCTTCACCGCAAACTTGCCGCCCTTCGAGCCAGATCCGAATTGATCGCATCTGCCTGGAAGGAAAAATACGTTAACGTCTTCCCAGCATACCGGTTACAGTGGGCGCATAGTTCGGGTTCCTTACCAAGAAGTCGTTTTTCAAGGAGCGTTTTGACTAGCGAGCCTTCAGATTCCAAAGGCTCTGAAGTTGAGAAATATAAAGTACCCGATATGATTTGGGCACCAAAGTATGAGCAGTGCCGCGAGAGTTTTGTGGATGGATTTGCGACATGCGGTAAAACCTCCTGGCACTGCAGTGCTCGTGAAACTAACTTGGAATGCGTCTGAGAGTAACTGATTATCTGAGGATCGATTTGGGCAGAAAAAATACTGGGAACTTGAAGAATTTTGTGGCGCGGTGACGGTGTTTCATTGGTTAGGTGTGCAGCTTGCTATCCCCCTGAGGTTTACGAGAATCATCACTGTTTGTCTGCTGAGACGATGAAGAATGTTTGCCCAGTTTGCCAAGCCAGTCTATTCGAATCAACTATACCAGTAAGACTTGCTACTTTCGATTGCTGTTGAGGCGGCGTATCCATTGAGAGTTACGAACTCGACAAGTTGGTGGGGCAACTAGACTAATTCTAGTCCAATAGCCGTTGTATTCAGGGTGTTGTGCTTCGATGTGGTCATGGTATACATTCAACATGCTTAAGAGAGTTACAAAGGAATGCCCCCACAATTATACAAGCTATGCGGTGAGAGCGGTATGGATTCAGCACGCATGCGCAAGCTTATGAACTCAGATGTCCCTTGTGTAATCGTTCGACACAGGAAGATATGTCGCCGATATGGAAAGCGATTGATGAGGAGGTCGCTCGAGTGAGGATGCCGAAGGAGTACCAGAATACCTTCGTACGGATACATTGCAATGATTGCGAGTAGGGGGCGTAGGTTCGATCCCCAGCGGCGGCATTTTTCTGCATTTTCAGATCGATAACGCCTAAAGTGCCTTTCCACATAATCGGAATGAAATGTGGCAATTGTGGCAGTTATAACACTCAAGAAGAGGACAGATTCACAGTTGAAAATAACGAATAAAATTCCATACGATTACTGGCCAATTTCTCCACGTTTCTTCTTATTAAGTTGTTGAGGTGTTGCGGGCCGGCCGATCCTCCCTGGAAGAGCGACTGCGGACAAAGTTTCCGGGACTCCTCGTCCGTGGATGGCCCGGGATTGTAGGAGGCTCCATCGACAGATGGGCCGTAGGTGTCCCACGCCCTTGCTACGTTCGCTGGTGCTTGCGCGGTGCAATGCCGGCGGGGGGATGTGTATAGCTTTTAGCAGTCTTGCTGAATACTCAATGTCATTTAAAAAGGAAACCTCACGGGCAGCTAACGAAGCGGTGGAGGCGTTGAATAATTACAGAAGGCTCATACAAGAGGATTGTGCCAGTAAGGACTTCATACCGCTCTTTCCTCTCATCGTCAGCTTTTGTAGACCTTCATAGGGACAAGGTGGAATTGAAGCGGTCAAAGAAGGAGCACTATGATTTATTGAAGGTGTCGGTGATCAGACAAAAAGCTATCGAACGAGCGAAGAAACCGGTAAGGAAGCTCGAGAAGTATCGGGAAAAACACAAGTAGCGGAGAGAGTCCTACAGGAACAGCAGGCGTTGCCAGAGGGAATGCATACGATGTGTTTTCTTTTACTTTTACAGCCTTATAACGATATAGAGCTGGATGGGCTCCTTGGTATCGTAGTTGAAAAGCCGTAGAATTTGGCAAAGCAATTTTAAGCGCATCGAATTCAGGCATGTTTCATAGAGGCTGAGAATGCGTGGAGAAAGGTGTCGTTTTCTTCAGAAAAATAGGCCACCGTGGACGTACGCAGACGCACCAGGTTACCGAATCGGCACGGATCCACAAGTGAGCCGTTTCAGAGAGAGGTGGGTGAATCTTATCGGGTGTCTCAGGTGAACTCTGAGCCGTCCAAGGACTATATCAAGAATCCTGACAGAATGGGCATTTACTCTACGAAGGGGGTGCCTCCGCCACATGAGCGCCGACGATCGATGCCGCTGATAAAAGGTGACGATTCTTCCGACAAACTATAGCGTACCGAACTGAGGCTGCTGAGAGATTTCCTGCGTCTGGCGATTACGAACATAGCAGTCGTTCCAGAAATATTAATTTTCATATTTCTGCTTGAAAAATGAAACGTCCATTTTGAGAAGTCTTTCCGGTGAAGTTAGGAATGATGTGATTTTCTGTGCTCTTGTGCTATGTGAGTGCACTGCGCAGTCTCTGACGGATGAACACTTCCATGCTGCTCCCACTTGTTAGAATTCTCTTATACGGCAAAGGGGAATGAGGGAGGGTATTTCGACCCTAAGATAGGCAGACTGAGCGACCTGTTTGATACGGCCTCCAGCAAAAAGGAAAAACAAACGAAAACTGAAAGTGAGGGCTTCAACGGTCGGATTGGTTGAGCACTATTTGTGGAAGGTCTATCACGGCCACCGTGGAGCTCGCAGCCCTTCACACTGGACTACTTTGATAAAGAGATGGCAAAAGAATCATTGCGTGAGAAAATGCCGGCACCGGGGATCGAACTCGCGTGCACTGTGCAGGGTCACGGGATGAGCTGAAGGGTATGCGATTCGCCCAGCTGGCCATCTCGCCTGATCGAACTCATGACTACTCTATGCCCGACTTCATCGCTGGGGATGGCGAGACTAAGTCATTCTGGAGACGACCGGATAGGAAAAGTAAGCATATCTTGCGTTGTGGCGCTGTCCAATAATCGTGATAATTTCGAGTCCAAGTTTTAGAAGACGTTTTTCAATGTTCGACGGAGTTGCAGTTTTCTGTGTATCAAATGAAGGAAGAAGATCGTTGTGTCAGCTCGCATCATACAAAGTTCCAAAGTGGCTTTGCTTGGAACACCAAGGGAGCGCTATATACACTATTGGAAAGCGTGATGGCTTTCTTCAACCGAATCATCTGATTCGCTCACGGATTCGCCACAATTATGGACCGATTAGTCAGAAATTACCAAAAGAAACCGGAATATCCCTCAACTTGCCGCGCCACTTACACGAGAACAGATACCGTCTAACACTGGCATACAATTGTGATACATGTCTTATAAAGGACCCGTTTAATAGACTGAAGCTGCAGTGTTGAATGAAGATGGTGGCTCATCAGGTGATCACGGTAACGAGTGCTTGAGGAGGGTGCAGTACTGGCAAAGGCATCATTTAAGAAGTGGAATAGCATACTGGAAGAAGGTTGATAGAGAATATAACAAACGACTAAAGGAGAGGTCTGTGGTCGCGAGTTCGATCCCGGCACCGGACGCCTTTTCAGAAAACAATTGGTTGAGCAGTTGCGAAAAGCTGCTTATGCGCAAAGTGGCCGCGAAGTGGGGAGCGACTCGTGTGAAGAGTCTCCAGAAAACTGCCCCGTGGATCTTACTGGCTCAAGCTCGGCAAGGTGAGAGGTGGCGGGCTTTGGTTAGGACGCATTGGCTACAGCCCGACGCAATGAAATGAAATAATTCGTATTTTATCGATTTCTCGCTCAATATTAATACCAACTTGGAATATTAAACATGGGTAGTATAATGAGAATCGAGAACATAACACCAAATCGATCAACCGTTTCATGCCTATCTATTGATATCTTGGCGCGCGAAAATAGGAATTACTCTATTTTATTGCGTCGGGCTGTAGATTCTGGCGCCGTCGCACATCTGTGGGAGGATTTCTGTACATTATGTGCAGAGCGAGCTGTGGGCAGAAAATTATTGATTGATCGGAAATTGACTGACTTGGATATTTGATGGGCTCGTCAGAATGGATCATGTCGTGGCGCGCGTGAATTCTGCAATAGATTTACTTCCTTCCTAGATCGATAACGCTACGAATAGCCTTGCGAGAGGAGAATGATATTTGGAAGACATACACGGTCGTTTGTGATGAAGATGGTACAGTTGGTGGTATTATAGACGAGTTGGTCGAAAGGTTAGGCATGCCGGCTGAGAAGGTAACGACCTCGGTTCGTTCCTCACCTATCGCATTTTTCATAGCCGAGTATTCTAACTTCACCATCACAGCGAAGGGTGTTGATGGCGGCTGGTGACCGGAGGCAATGGGGGGGAGGTGACCTCTGCCGAGATTTAGTCAGGTAATTTGTTGGTGTCTTGACTCTGTCATTGATGCTTCTCTTTTAGTTCCGTGAAGGAAGGTGATAATCTTTACCTTATAGAGAAGCTTACAGCTCCTTACCAGCTACCATATCTTATACATGTTAAGTGATCCTACTCACTTCCTGTTCTTGTTCTATATTATTGTTGTGTTAGGGACGAAAGCTCGGTCACAGAGTCTATGTGTGTATATTTCCTAGGTATATCGATGATGTGTTGTTTTATATGGTGGACGATCTGTTGAGACCCGATTCGGGTCACCCGAATCACCTTAACTAGTTCCCCATAGGGGTATGCGAGATGACGCTGTGTAGCAGATGGCCTTGGACGTCTTAACGTTTAACAAAATGATCATCCTTAGCAGAGGGATGTACTTTGAAGTCCCTCAAATAGTTTTACAGTACAATACCCGTGTACCCTTCCGCCTAAGGAGTCACTTGTTGCCAGCTGCTTAGATCCAGTTTAGAGTACACCGTGACAGGATGCGTTTATCGCAGACACGTGTGGATTATTTGTTGGGCGTTCTCTCTCGGTTGTTGAGCTAAACGACGAAGAGGGTTTTCGTGTGAACAGTGTGAACAACTTCAGCGCCAACCGGTGGTCCGAAATGTCCTTTCTCGTATAGATGGTGATGTACTAGATATTACCTAGAACATGATGGTGAACGCCTGTGGGGGATACAGTTATGAAAATCTAAAGGGACCCATCTAGCCTCACGGAGATATCTTCATTGGCAGCCAAATGCGTGCGTAGAGGTCGTGTATCAGAAGAATCCGGCTAATATTGATATTAAAGAGAAATCTTCAGAATTTGAGGATTGGTGTAAATTAGATTGTAGTATATTAGTTACAGTATGGATTAGGAGAAGATCAAATCCGATCCTTTTGAGAGCACTTGATGTCCAACCCCCTCAGTACCCTACCCCTGCCTGGATTAGGAGAAGATCAAATCCGATCCTTTTGAGAGCACTTGATGTCCAACCCCTTCAGTACCCTACCCCTGCCTAGTTGTATTCAACTTTATTACGATGGAGTCGGACGACTTGACCGTCGAAGGTGCGGCGAAGGTGACGGAAGGATCAGTTGGACCTATGCTGGATAATATTAAAAAGGCGAAAGATGTCGCAGCAGGTGAGAAGTGCATTTTACAAAGTAGTCGATGGTGTTGGTAAATATTTCGGCCCTCCTCCACCGGTTTGAGACATTACCGAAGTTGCAGGTTTGAAAGATAACTGAAGTTACCCACCGCTTACTACACCATTTCCCGGTCAAGTTGAAGCTTTTTCCGATCAACTCAAAAACGGCGGGAAAACGGATTTCATTTGACAATTTTTACGATCGTTAAATTGGGGCAAAATGCGCTTAGATTGATTGAGAAAATCTCTAAGTTGACCGGGAAAAGGTGTAGAAGACCGAAATATTGCCATTTCCACGGAAAATTGGATCGATATTCGACCTGGGGACTATCGACTCTCCGATGTTCTATCGATGTGAGTGAGCGGCTCCGCTCTTCTCCACGGTGGTTGACGTCTCCACTCAGTTTTTGTATAGTTTGTCTTTTGGCAGCAGCGCTCCTCTCGAGCACCATGGAAATGTGCCTTTAGAGGAGATACACTAATCGTCCTGTTGGACTACTTCTATCAAGTTCAGATGTTATGTTGGGAGGTTCGCTTCTTGAACATAAGTGAAAGAATAGGCTGAGTATCACTATTCGAGATTTTTAATTTTGGAAAAGTATCTATTTAAAATGCATGAAAAAACCTTTAAAAAAGTAAAGCCGTTTTCTCGTCGTAGCAATCGTTCTTAAGTTGACTGGAAAACGCTCCAGCTTGAGCGGGAAATGGTGTAGAAACAGGAGTACTATGTAGTACGCCGTTTCATCGCCGTTGAATTTATGTTGGTGAACAATGGGACTCACCTTGCCCCAGTGGGGCTCTCCGACTATTACACTTTTTGGCTCTGTTAGCTCTAGCCCTGACTGAGGAGTTGGTGACGTCTAGTGATTTTAAGAAGGCCATTGAGGGGCCGGGAGCCCTGGATAAAATGATAGAAGAACTGATAAGCGCTGCCGGCGATGAGAAGAGCAGCCTTGGGGCTCTGGTTTGCCTGGGCTATATGGCGGAGAAGAATATCGGTAAAGATGAGGTGAGCTTTGTTGCATTGGAAGTCTCATTTAGTATCTTGGCAGATGTGCGCAGCAGGAAGAATTCAGGACCTGATCGGAAAGATACGGTCGTCCGGATCTGACGAGATGGAGGTTCATGAGGTCCTCAAGAATCTGGAGGCAGCTGTTGGCGAAGGTGAGACGGTTTCTGAGGTGCTTCGGCAAAAGCGGTTGTGAAATGGGTGAAGTTGACGTTCCTTTCCTATCATTATTGTCAAGGGCTCAGAATTGTTGGGCTTACTGGAGCGTTTGCCTCCTTATTGACGCATACTCCCAGCGATGTAAGGATGTTACTACTATGGAAGAGAGGGGTTACATCGAGAGTTTCCCCAATAGACCTAGAATTCCAGGCGTACACTTTAGGAGACTTCGAAGTGAGTATCTCAGTCCAATGTAAGAATATCCGAATACCAAAGATATCATCGTCGCCGAGATCTTTCCAATCAGCTTCGGAACCCTCGAGAATTCTGGATTTCTACCGTTTGACCTGCGATATAACAGGAAAGAGCAGGTACGCCTTCGACAGAGAATCCTGGCGCTTCTGAGACGCAAGCTCAGACGAGTGATGAGACAGATTCTGATTTGGGTCTTTGGGAGACTATTAGAGAAGCTGTGTTGGTGGGTTATTTCTGATTGAAAAAGTGTAAAATAGTTTCTCAGGAGGTAGAGGATAATGGTGAGGTTGAGGAGACCAATCATGAGGGTGTCTCGAGTATGCTGGCTCGCGGGCTGTCGAATTTTACGGCGAAAGTGAAAGATATGGCGCACGATGCGCTGACAGATGACGAGGAAGATGAAGAAGAGGATGATGATGATAAGGAGGAAGAGAATGCGTTTTCTGGCATGTTGATGAAGGGCTTCCGAAGTTTCAAGGCCACCGTCGACGACATTGCGCACGCCGTTGGGGAGGACGATGAGAACGATGATGCTGGCGGTGAAACCGTGAGTGATATGCTTAAAAGGGGATATGAAAATGCCAAAGCTACGGCGAGTGAGATTGCTCACGATGTCGATGAAGAGGAGAAAAATGACAGAAGTGACGAAGAACCGAAAAACGGCACGAATTGGACATTTGCGACGACATCGCTGGAATATTTGAAAACGTCTGTAGCGGCTCTGGCAGCATCAATTGACAGCAATGATGAGGAAAAAGAGAAAGAAAAGGAAACTGGGAATGAGCGAGAAGAGAATACTGATTCGAATGGTGAGAAAGATGATGAGGAAGATGTCTCACCATTGGCTGGAGCACTGGTGGGCGGGTGGTCTCTGGTGTGATTAATTTATTATATTGTATTATTATTTTGTAATGTTTTTGAACAAGCGGTTGTGGTGCCTGGTAGTTTGGAATAGACGGCTTCTTATGACGACATGCTTATTGTGTTAAACGGCAAGGACTCCAGTGAACAAATAGTTTCAGTGATCTAACTTCTAAGAAATTTATCACTGGCCATACAACTTGAATGATTCAAGTTCTCCATCCGACATAATGATTCTGAGTGGAGTGTAGAAGAGATAAGGTAGGTAAAGGTTCGTACTCGAGGAGGAGGCTTCGAGTAACTTGTTCTCAAGTACAATTCATAAGCAGGTGGCAGCTTAGTAATAGAACTAGAATCCTTATTCTTCAAGGGTAGAGAGACTGAGTGTCTGGCAACCCGGAGCACGACAACTTCAACCTCTAAGAAGAGGGAATAGAAAAAATGGGAGTGTACTCTTGTGGCCCGCGATAGCCTTTGTAGGATATCGCGGCGCGTCAACTAGCTATAGTGTGCTTTGTGACATTGTGTGAATATCATAGTTTCCGGATGAGCAAGCCCATCCTGGCTACTCCAGCAGCGCGACCATTATTCTGCATTTATTTGGCGGTGGCATAGACGGCCCTATAATTCACTTTTTGGAAAATACCAAAAACCTCTTCTTCCGGTTCTCCTGTAATGCCACAGGAGAGTAGAAACGGTGCGTTGCTCAGAACTTCTTAATGCGTTTACACATCAGTCGCGGAAACTCGAAACGGTAAAACTATCACGACTGTGATGTAAGCCAGCGCGGATCAGTGTGGCTCACACCGCGTGAGCCTTCAAATACCATCCATACGTGTGAGTCACACGAATGACGAACGCAACGGGACTAGGTTCAATCATGGATAAGACTTTGAGAGGGAGTAGCTGGTGGACAACAAAGAATTATTCTTTACGAATTGACTGATAATATTTCTACTGCAGAGCGCACCGAGCCTTCTCGGCTCTCGGTACTGCTCTCCGAGGTTTTACGATAAAAGTAATATTACAATTAAAAAAGCTACTCGAATGACCTATGATGGTGTTACAAAGCTCTAGCCGTTCTCAACACTAGCCGCGTACATCTAATGCCAAAAAGAGAACTAGTTTGCAACCGCCAACGTAAAATTCCATAGTCACGTAGCGGTTGAAAAGAGGTAAAACTTGTGGCGAAGGAAAGAATTCGGCGAGATCGGGCCAAGATGGCTTCCTGCGCAGCGACGGGCACCTCTCCCCAAAATCAGTCACAAAGTTTTGGTACTTCACATCACCCGTATTTGAACTGTTGAGGCATATCCTGCCTCTCTTAATGAAGAAGTCGTCTTCGAAAGCACCATAAGTGCTGCCATTGCAGGTGTAGGCCATCGTCAGGCGCTTTTCCTTGGCGTATATGCGGAGCATCACGTCGAACACACTCGAGTCAATGTCAGAGTTAACTCGGCTATAGAGGGCATTAGTGTATGCCAGATTGATATCTCCAGAGCATCCGACGGTCAGCGCTAGAAGTAGAGCAAGAGCGATGGTCATTATGGATCAGAATATATGGTAACACCTGCGACGTGAATGGAAAATATAGCTCATGCATAAACGTATCAACGCAAGTATTACCGTAACGAACCGAAAGGGAGGCTTGGCAAATCAGATGGTCTTATACAGTTTACAGATAACACTCTAAGACTTATACAGTTTACAGGTAACACTCTTAGACTGATACAGTTTACAGGTAACACTCTTAGACTGATACAGTTTACAGATAACACTCTTAAACTTATACAGTTTACGGGTAACACTCTTAGACTTATACAGTTTACAGATAACACTCTTAAACTTATACAGTTTACAGATAACACTCTTAAACTTATACAGTTTACGGGTAACACTCTTAGACTTATACAGTTTACAGGTAACACTCTTAGACTTATACAGTTTACAGATAACACTCTTAAACTTATACAGTTTACGGGTAACACTCTTAG
>JAAPAO010000422.1:10107-31268 GCA_013115145.1 Perkinsus chesapeaki
AGTCGGGCCATGCTGCCCTTTATTCCCCACAGTAGGGGGATAAGCCTGTACGGCTAAGTCGGGCCATGCTGCCCTTTATTCCCCACAGTAGGGGGATAAGCCTGTACGGCTAAGTCGGGCCATGCTGCCCCATGTGTCACCCTAGTGAGGGTTATGCCTATGATAGGCTATATAGTATAGTTTGTTCCCTTGTATGACTTGCGTTAAGGTCATATTGGGCTGCTGAATGCCCACGGTGTCCCGTGGAGGGATAAGAAGCCTTAAAGGCTAGATAATCGATTAGCACGTCAGCAAGGTCAGGATGACCCAGCCACCGGGTGAGGTGGTGTTAATATGCCTAATGCATGTGTTGGCTATTCTGACATTCTTACTCCTCCAGTCGAGTACTTCTTACTCACTATACTATCAGAAGTGATTCCTATGTCGAATCGGTTCACTTGTCATTGTGTGTTCTACAATATTCTGTATGCTGTTTTCTGCCTTTTCGACCCTAACTATCCGTATCTCTATTTCTCCACTATAATTTATGTCTTGCTGTATTCCGTCCGTTATCGTTCTTACTGCCTTTTAACGTACAATCCTTTCTCGTCTGTAATTCCTTATGTGGCATCCTATTCCTTATATTCTGTATCGTTGTTACCTCTCCCTTTATATACACAACTCACTCGGAAAATATCTCGTTTCAGCCGCCGCAATTGTTTTTTGTAGTCGTCCCAATTTTAAAGATATTTTCGAGGTCACTTTCGCGTCAGCAGTTGTTCTCCTAGTTAGTCTCATGTCGGCCCATAACGAAAACGCTATGGACCTCAGTAACGTAAATGCAGCTTCACCGGCCACCACAGTGGCTGCCTCAGACGACCTAGGCGACAAGAACAAGTTGATCCAAGTTGACTTTGCGGGAACCGTTAAAAGATTCTCGTGAGGTCGATTCGCTGCCCTCCCCACACACTGTCCTCGCTTCAGGTTCAAGAACAGCAGAAGGCTTCTTAATCAGCTGAAGCACTCCTTTGGTGTCGAGAACGCCCGTTCGATTGAGCTGATCGAGAAATCTACCAGCGCAGTGGTCTCTCTAGGCGACTTGGACGACCAGGGTGAATATGAGCTTAAGGTAGCCTCGCTGAAGAACATATTGTGCTCCTTGACGAAACATATCTGCCATTTTATTTTCATGCTTTCCATCCCAGTGTTGGAATACATGCCGCTGAAAAATGTTGAGCAAATCTCCGAAAATTCCGCAGACGTTTTTCGCATCTGCCAGCATTGAGTGCATTTTCTCCGCTTAGTGTGGGCTGAGGCCGTCTGGTAGATATCCCAATACTGGGCGAATCTAAGTTGTGCGTTCCACTATATCAGGTCACCGGACACTCCCTTGGTTCCCTTGAAAGCTTCTCAACTCAATGCCCCGTGCATAGGCTGATAACCCTTCCGGAGATCTGCCGCTACGTTGTGGACACCCCTTACTTCCAGCGATTAAGGAACGAGTCACAACTTGGTAAACCCCGCTGGATTGCTGTCCTCTTTTGCGTGCTCGATATCCTTCCTTTCAGGTGCGGCTGGTTATGTGTTTATGGGCGCCACGCATACTAGATTTGAGCATTCTATTGGGGCTGCCTACCTAGCGTAAGATTCTTTAAAGGCGTTTCTGGAAAGATTCCTGCAATGTTGATAGAAGTCTGCTGTTAGGGAGCCTCCCTATAATATGCTACTAGCATATCATTGATCTATCGAGTGGAAGCCTAGGTCAATCGCATGACTTTTTTTCACTCCACGTTTGTAAAGGCTCCTGCATATTCGAAGCACAGCGGCTTGATATTTCAATATTTATCTAAACTAAGAAAAAGTTTTGAAATCTCTGTTCCCGCATGACTGGCTCTTTCGGTCCCTACTGTCTCGAATACTCAGAATCTTTCCTTGAAGCGCGCTTTTGGGAAAGTTGAGACATCTATAAATGTATCCAGCTGCGCCGGCCAAGTGTATTCTACCAGTTGTAATCGTTCAGAGGCGGCTCCGTTAGTTCAAAGCCAATTCGTGGAAGTATCCATCGAAATGGCGCCTGAACTTCAAGTGTGCTGCTTTTGCAAAATTGTTATCGTTGCCCCAAGCCTACTGATTCCCCCTTAGGAAGAAGCTTGTCGACCAATTGAGCTCCAACCAACCAGAATATGGCATCACCGAAGAGGACAGGCTCTGTGTTATCATCGCTGGTCTGTGCCATGACCTCGGTCATGGCCCCTATTCCCACGTCTGGGATTCCCATGTGAGTTGCCGAGCCTCCGCGCCTGTCGGTGGTCGCTAGGTTTCTGTCAGGTCAATCCAGCCCTCGGAATTCATAAGGGACACGAAGTTATGAGCGTGAAAATGATGTGAGTTTTGTGGCGCGTGACATTTTCATGACGTCGATAAATTATTAGGGAAGACACTCGAGTTTGTCGACCTGATTGCGGACAGTATTGAAGCGTCTGTGTGAGCTCCTCAGCTTCCTAGAAAGATTGTCGCCGCCTCCGGCCGGGAGCTCTGAAAACCATGAGAAATCCCTTCTGAACCAATTTTACGGAAAACGAATGTCTCAAGTGTCTTTCCCTGCCAACATGACTTTGTATGGGTCAGCTATTCCGAGCTCGCAAATGAGCGATTATTTCTCGTTATCTTTCAGCGACATAGTCGTAGAGCACCTACTGAAGACAGCAGATTCACCGATGATAAATGCCATTTTCACAGAGGAAAACGTCAATTTTATTAAGGCATGCATCGAGGTAAGATTCTCCACATTTCCCAGCTTATACCCTCCACTTAGCCGCCTGCGCAACTCCATGACCCCGACTTCGGTGAAGATCGGCGAGCGGCAGTAAGCTCCAAAACAGCTCTATTCTCGACAGCCATTTCTGTCAGTTTTTTCGCTCTATCGGTCGACCTCCTTCGAAGTTCTTCCTACTTGAAGTGGTCGCTAATAAGAAGTGTGGCGTTGATGTCGACAAGCTCGACTATATTCTTCGGTGAGCGTCCCCGTCCACTTCCGTGTGGAGTTTTTAATTCAGAGATTGTCACTATACCGGCTACTCCTCAACAGTCGATACTTCGCGTCTCATCAGCACCGCTAGAGTGAGTACAGCCCCACACCAGGCCATGACCGATCTCCTTCTTGTCAGGTTATGCCCTGTGACAATGACGTGAATCGGATATGTTGGCCTGCGAAGGCAGTTGGGAGCATCATCGATCTTTTCCAGCGTCGAGCGAGCCTCCATCATGACGTGTATGTTATCGCTTCGACTAACCACCGGCCTTCCTTGAGGTCTCAATTCTTCTTGTCGGAATACACTTTTCGATGCTCGAGGAAGAATCGGACTGAATTCCGTGAACTCCACGAAATTTCCCGCATGATTTTTTTGACAAAGTACAATTTAATCTTTGCTCGACAAGATCTTCGCAGGTATCAACACCCCACGGTCATCGGCGTGGATTTGATCCTGCGAGACGTCTTTGTTAAAGCATCGCCCCATCTCGAAGTTCGATGTCAAGACGGCGAGTTCAGGTATCTGGGAGTATCTTGTAGAGTGTAATCTCTGTTTAGGTCCCTCAAGGAGGCAAGCGAAGATCCCGTCGCCTTCAGTCGTGTCACCAACTGGCTGGTACGTGTTAACCAAAGATGCTATTTACGTCGCACTGCTCCTTCGCACTGCTTTCAACTATTCTGGTCTTTTTCACGTTAAGTTTGTTAAGTCTAACTCTGTCTTTTTTAACAATCGTTGACTCTTATCTTTTCAATTTCCAGAAGCTGACCCAGGAGGGAGCTTTGAGGCTTCCAACTCGGCCATAGTGATAGTTTCTACTTTTCCTCCTTCGACTGAAACGTACATAGTGTGTGCTTACTGAATACAGTTGTCGGGCATCTTGACTAATATTTTGGTGAATTCCCTTCCGTTTCGAGGGCGCGCTCCTTCGATTCCTTTTCGACGCGTTTTCTAACTCACTCATCGATCGTTCTCAAATTGCGTCTTCCTCAGCACCAATTTATACAGCATGGCCGCCATGTGAGACTCAATGTTGATTGGAACCACCCGGACATGGTCGAGGCAACAAGGCTTCTGGAGAATATAAGCAATAGGGAGTATAGACGATCACGCCGCTGCATTCATAAAATGCATTTTTAGACTCTTTAAAATAGCCGGTACCTTCACCGAGCGACATCCGGGCATACGCGATCTGACTAAGGCAGCCGAGGAGATAGCAGCGCTGACTGGAGGACAAGTGGGGCCTGATGAGGTGAGTATGACCGCGCGCCACAGAATTGAAGATTTTGGCAGATCGAGTGTCGGTCGAGGAAGATATCGTGGGGAATGAAGGATAAGAATCCGATGGAGAATATCAGATTTTATGCCGAGAAAGGCACGGCGATCACCGACTTTTATTTGAGGCCTCTTCAGGATCGATGAGGCTAAGTCGTACCGAGTTCCCCACTATGCTACCGAGATCCTTCGAGGACTCGGAGACGATAGTGTTTGTTAAGTCGCAAGATCAAAGCAAGCGAGAGGCCACTAAAGCCGCCCTCGATCTGTGGTTGTTGAAGCAGCAGGTGAGCTACGATCTCCATTGTGAACATATCCTCGAAGTTAGGCGGATGCTGAGCGCCCCAGCGAGGCATCGCCGATGGAGGTTAATGGCGCGCCGCCCGATTCACAGTCAGCAGTTGCAAATAACCTTCCATCAAATCCTGCTCAGCTGTAAGTCGATTAATGGTCGTTGAAAGTACCAGTTTTTGTGATCAGGAAACGTGTGTTTTCATTGATCACTCCAAACTGCGAGACCCCTGCAACCCCACCGCAAGAGAATCGTGCTAGAAGACTTCGACTGGACAATTAACGAGCTATGCGCGGTTGAGGCTTTCATTTAAATTCGAGTGTCACCAAGTACAGTGAATTTCTGCTTTATGCATTGGTGTGTTGTGTTGATTGTAACGAACGAGCAACCTGTTCACCGTCCGGCTGACTTGAAGAGTCCGGTCGTCTTCCCTAACTTGGGGACTCTAAGACTAGTGTAATATGTCACATTATTAAAAGTGCAGCCCTGCACTAACGGAGAAGCGCTCCTCATAACGAGATCATATCCATTCACTTTATATATCTCTGAATATACCTCGTCTACTACTGCAGTATAAATCAAACCCACATTCTGCTAGGACTTTCGAACAGTTCGGTTGTTGAAGTGTTGGTTAACCTATTGTTACCGTCGGTATCTATTATGCTTATTGGCACGCTACTGGCCAACTCGACAACAGGAAGGGTATTGAAGAGCTACATTTGTTATTCTTATTAAACCCACCAATGCATTAGATCTCCCACTGCGAGTGGTTGTCGTTTAACAAGCATCGGCTAGAACCCGACAGCCATTACCTGAATCGGGTGGCCTGGCATCACAGACTGCACAGGTGTTCCGCGTCTAAAACTAAGATGGGACGCTTACAAAGCAAAAAGATCTTTACGACTTCGAAAAAAAGGATACAGACTCCTCTGAACTTTTATCATGGAGGGCACCGAATAGGGAGATTGTTGAACGCGTGAAGGACTGTAGGCCGGTCACTACTGTGATGTGGCTGTACTTCCAAAACCGATGCATTCAATCGTCTAAAGGTGAAATGAAAAGAAGTATATGGTCCAGTAATGTTGACAGCTGAGCTGTTGACATCAAATGGTGCCCAGATTTGTAACCAATGCCAACATGGTGTAGTCTTCAATTCCATTGTGTTGATAAAACCACGAATAATCCACTGGTTGAAAGACATGCCAATTCCAATGCATATTTTATCACTACAATAGTATGGGTGAGGGTATAGTGGTGGAGGGCCTGCATCAGAAACAACCAACTGTTCGCTAAATCCGACACCATCCTTCTTAGTGGGAGAGCTCTGGAGGCGGCAAGGCTCGTAGGATAGAATCACACCAGAAGAGGTAACTGCCGTAATTGAATCATTTCCAGGGTGATACTGCATGGTGTAATCGAAGGTCAAATAGGGGAAAGTGTTGCTGTTGTTGAGTGAGGGAGCACATCTATTCCTTGATAAAATGATATAGCCATTCTCATCGATATGATACGGTGAATAGTAGGTCATCTGTTCGACATTATTATTGATATAACCAGTCATGTAACGATTGGCGCCATCGGACGTGAAGAAGATCCTGCTCCGGAAGAGGTCATCCGCCGAACAATAATACCAATCCGGAGCATTGTCGTGAACAGCATCACTCATAACAGCTATCACCATTGTACCCACGAATGAAGTCAGAATTGACATTGTGAACCTGAAACGATCTGCTTTGCTACAAATAAAGCATATGCTTGAGTAACTCGAACACATAGAACTGTGAAAGTGACAAGTAAAATGACGGTAACGGTTCTCAAGGACCCTGACTTTTATTATCGCTACTTATTGTATTATCTCAAGAGATATTTACACTTCCTCCTCTCCTCTGGTGTGACAGCTCTCTTCAAGGTAAATGATTGGTCTGGCACACAGTCTGGCACCAGTTTAAGGGTCGAGTTGTCCACCCTCACCAAGGAGAAGGCGAATCGTCCAAAAGGTATCGGGAGAGGAACCCTTTTGTCGACTTCAGTGTAGCCCCCAATATAAGATAATTTTTCTCCTAGGTATAGCCTTGCTACTCCGTCATCTTCAATACTTAGTGTCACCAAGTCACTGCAGTAGAGGTCCAGAAATGGTGGTGGGTCGGACGAGCTCAGCCTCTTTGCCCAATAGTCTGGGCATAGTGTAGTCGAAAAGTGTGCCAGCATTTTCCCCTTCAAATCATAAAGTTCAATTGCATCTTCTTGTTTATTATATTTGAGGTTGTAGTCCTGGACTAGATACGGGAATGAAAGAGTATCATTCAATTTAAAGGTCGGCGGCTCCCCTGTGATACGTAACCAACCGTCGCCCTCAACTTCATAGTGAGCATCCACGAGGGCATGTCCTTGACGTTCGAAGTTGTACACGTCAATGACCGAGATAAAGCAGTTTCCCGAGGTGCTTCCTCGGCGGTTTGGCTGGAAATTAATGGTGCTAGACGGGGAAGGTAGAATGGCATCCATACAGTAATCGCCGTTGGGAATCCTATCGTGCTGATTACTCTCAACTGGTATGGATGACCATATTTGTCTAACCCACAAGTAAAATATCATCTTGAACATAGTGAACTTCGTCAATTAGTAGAGTATACTATGAAAAGGGGCGTGCCCGGCTGTACTCGCTGCTATTGTACATGCGTGCAAGCCGTGGCGCACACGAAACGGGACATTTACAATTAGGAGCCAGATGCCGCGACCTCTCTCGATGCTACTGGAGGATAAAGACAGGTTCTCAGGCTTTCGGAGGCCTGTAAAGGGAACAAAACGATGGCATTGCAGTGTTCCTTGTAGCATGCGTCGGCTCCGTCATTCGTCGAGGCGCAAGTTTTGCGCCACCAGGCATTTCTCGTTTGTGTCACAAACGCGGCTCACAGACTTTGTGAGCAGGTCATCAAAACAAAACAACTTTGCAGGATAGTGGACATCTCTACGGTATGTCGTAGGCTTGTGCTGCAGAAAGGGTATGGTACAAGGCTTGTACTACAAGCGTGTGTGGAACAGTTATTCCGTCGGTGATCTGGTAGGATTTCCCGATTCGGAATTTCTCGAGGCAATCGCTACTCGGTTCCACGTCAGAGACGTCTGAGAATGGGAATCCAACCAGTCGCTGGCAGCGACTTGCTGCTGTTGGAGACAATGTGCCGATGAGACCAGGCTCGCAGTGAGACTTGAGGGACGACCAGTTCATTGAGGCCTTATTGTCAAACGCCGCCTACGCGGCGCACACTCCGAGGAGCTCGTAAGTCATTCAGGGGGCTCAGGCCCAGAGATCCATCCACCTTTCTGGGAGTCGACGCGAAAGATCTTCGTTTCCAGGAGGGCCTAGTGCAGAGCATGGAATCCGATAGACCCATCGCGAGAGAACGAACGTCAAATCATTCTCAGGAACATTTTCCGTGGCCTGCTCACAGCATTGAACGAGTTCTTCCTTCACGGAATAGTAACATTTAAAATCTAGTCAAGATTACACACTTTGCTGTCAGCCTCAGATCCGATCAGAACTTAGTAAAGTTTACATGGAGTTCAGCATCGCAATCTGCACGAGTATGAATAAGACTAAATTATCATGTCCTCTACAAATATGGTGATTGGAATAGGTGAGACTCGACTCAATGTTTCCGAAAACCAGGCAGCATAACGAGCGAGGTAATTCCCAGACGATAAGATATCTGTTTCGCCTCCCTTGTAGATCGCGACGGCTTACTCGCGGTGAGATGTTCCAGAAAGCTTGAAAGTTTCTTAGGTGGAAAACATGTATAATGTTTCCCTTTTTGGGAGAGATGTTCGTTTGTATTCACATCATGATGATGATGCGATGGGTATGTCAACGCCTCTAAGCCGACGTAAAGGTCAACGCTTCACGCAGCTTCCACTTGGTTCTCTTGTGAATATTCACACCCAAAGGTGGTCAACTTCTTGCTGGTTTGGGGGAACTAGATCAACGCGGTTCGAATGTTAATGAAACCAGAATGAAATGGAGGTTCAACTAAATGATTCTGGGATCATGATAATAATAGAAAATGTGGGACGAAAATAGTGATAACCGAAAAGGCACTCAGATCGAAAAGCCTTGTACTACAAGCAATGAATGCTCGGTCATTATTCACGGCACATGCTCATAGCTGATGGCATCAACGTTTATCTCATGTGCCATTGTGTACCACAGTCTAGGACTTGGTTGTATTGAAAGCGCATACTCCTGTGATGTCGGTTTCGATGCATAGAGCGCCTTCCTGGCAATCTGCATCCTGGAAAAACAGCATGCTCCAAAGGGGTGTAGTAGCTCATACCTCATCACACAAGATTATGCACACAGGCGGGTCATCACATACTGGCTCGTTTGCAGCTAGGGCGGGTGGGCAGTTTCCGTCAATGCAATAGGGAGCACAGACGGATATCTTGGGATCCTGTCAAGCAGTCTTCTGCAGAAAGCCCATGCCCTCCCTTTGCGAACAGTCTCACAGAAATGAATAGTTTCAAACTTCCGGATCGGAAGTGTAAATTCGATCATTACGCGAGCTAGCAAGTTCCCGCTAGGGCTTCAAGAAAAGCAGTCAAGGGGAATCGGCTGCGCGAAAAGGCTCGGCTTCATCGCCGATACCACGCTCCCAACATCACAATGCCGGAGGCAATATGCCTCCTGTAACACTCTAGGATGTTCATGCGTGCGTGACCGCATTACACAGTCTGTAGAGTGAATATTCGCGGAAAGAACAACCAGAAGGTACTGTACGGTTACCTTATAATAGTGAATAGGGTACTGGTCAACCCCTCCGATTGCTGGGCATCCGGCATCATCATCAATTCTCCCGTATACTGAAATAATAAAATGCGACGGTATGGGCACGACCATTCACCGGAGCTTTACAAGTAGTTTCATTGCCTTTACGCAGCTTCTTGCTTCCCACGTTAGTCTCTCTTGAATCCTTCTTGGAGAATACATAACCAGCGAGTCCGCTAAGAGGTATGATCACGAATGCAAGCTCAGCCGGGCAGCAGGTTGCTGCCAGCAACATCTCGCGCTCCCTACATTATTATGTCCTCACGAGACGGAGTACCGCTCGTCGTGCAGGCGATACCGAGTAGGGTGAGAAGGAGGAGAGGAGACATAGTACAGAGTTGCACTGGGAACTATCCGACAGGGGATTGATCAAAAAATTATGCTAATAATGTTTTAAAGAGATGGTCCTATGTTGCCGGCTCGACAATGTCGAGCTCATTACCAACGGGGGAGTGATGGAGCCCTCGCTCCATCGAGCGCCGTGACGTGAACCAGTATATGACTACTTCGAAATGAGGGATATTGAAAAATAAAGGCATCGTAGGTTCAGGGGCTGGGAGACTCGATAGTGGACATTTCACCGACAATGCAATTGGAGAGTACACTTTACACGAGATTTGCATCTTGGAGACTGGAGACTTAAATGCGTTTCTCATGGAGACAATGTTTGTGAGGTCGCACATGTTGACGTAGCAAATCGCGCAACTGCCGCCCCTGCCTGGGTGCATGTCATGCACTTCCTTTCGGGCGATGAGCCAATGACAGTTGATCCGCCGTCCTAACACGAGAGTCATCGCGGGTAACTTTGAGTTAGTCATTTCCCTCGCCTACACTGAACGGTGTAGAGTATTGCCGTAGGCTGTGCGCTGGTCCCTCGCCTACACTGAACGGTGTAGAGTATTGCCGTGGGCTGGGTGCGGTGGGCGTGCGGGGTCTGTTCGTGCAGCTGAAGCTTGGGCCGAGAGCACACCACCAGCGCACAGCAACGGCTGGCGCGAGCTTGTTACGGACATGTGTTCAATTACGAACCTCATTAAGGCTTATTGCGTAGCACACCGTGTGCTGCACACCTCGAGATCCCTTACTTACTAAGTAATACTTAGCTATTCTCTACAATTATCAGTCGGAGACCACTTACTGGGAGGCTCTCACTAGCACCAATCAGCAATTAGCAGTTTTCTTAACCGGTCTACTCCATGAAAGGGAGACTGCGTGTTTCACACCCGCCTAGTGCAATAAGATATTACACTCGGCATTTGTTATTAATGATGACAAATAGTTACTATTTAATAGTATGATTTAAATGTATTAGAAAGATTTTGAAACGACCGAGGGCAGCTCCCGTCTCCAAAACAGCAATTAGCAGCACATTGTGAGTCACAATTGTGACACAATTTGTGACACATTCCGTCAGCCAGAGTCTGACATGCCCACCGGGCCCAACGTATGTCACTCTCGGGCCCAACGTATGTCATACCAAAAAAGGTGGTTTAGACGAAGAAGAACCGTTCTTCAAGAACGCAGGCCTTCGGCCTGCTATAGTATCCGTGTTGCCCTAGGATATTCTACAGGTCTGGCCGAGGCCGGCCGAGCTTTAGTTCGGTTTGCAGTCTGTGTAATTAAGCCTCCTGTTCCGAGTAGAACGTGAGCAGAAGTTTGGGCAGCTCTGTTAGTGGGAAAGCGGTAATTTACCAATTTTAAAAATTGGTTCACCGCAGTTAAGCAAGATGTTAGCGAGTCGTTGAGCGTGTGTGAGTGTAGTGAAGTGATCAATGTTGAACGTTCTGCGCGCGATCATAGCCGGATCGATATCAGCTATGAGCACGCAGGCGCATATCGGGGGAGATCTCCCTCTTTAGCCGCCTTTATCGGAGCCGTCTTCTCTGATGGTGTCCATTGACGCACCCTAGTCTGTTGCGTTCATACGAAACACTTGCACAAGTCATGACATGGTGCCCAGACCCAGGAACGTGTGTTCCTCAGAAGCTTCAGCTTTTCCTTGTGCCCACGCGAGTGTTTCCCCGAGCTCCCCGGAGCTTGCGGAGCCCCCTCCTGATGGAAGCGAGGCCGAGGAGTATGTGCTTGGTCTTGGCGGTTGTGATCAAGATGAGGGCATGCGTCCTGACCCTGTCCAGTCATCCCAATCATCTGCTCCGGTAGGAGGACAACAGAGCGCTGTGGATGCACCCCTTGGAAGCCCTGCCGAACCCATTTTCTCGGGATCTGGCCTACCTCCCCCACAGGGCGGCCCGCCTTTTCCGGCGGCACCTCCACCTCCAGGTGACGACCAGGCCGATCATGCCCGCCGCTCGGTCAAGTCCGAGAAGCTCACTGGCATCGACAAGCAGGCCAACAGTCTTGAAGTCTACGAATTTATCTCCAGACTGGAGTCCAGAGTCAAAGCCCACTTGAAACTATTAAGTGTCCGCTCCTGTAATCATTATCAATATTTGCTCTTGAATACACGTCTAGCCGCCTACAACGCCCTCACCAACAATGTCAGATTGCTCATCAACGACCCGCAGGCTTTTGAGAGAGGGGTATCTGTCTTGCAGGAACGCTTTGGCGTGGGTCGCCATGACTTATGGGCTTTGGCCCGTACCCGTTCGTCTTAATCTTGGGCGAGACCACTCCTGACTCAATGGGTGATCTCCAAAAATACTTATAGTCTGCCGGAGGTTCTCCACATCTCGAGATCCTGTCTCGACTGGGTGGTCGTCATGTCTTTCTGGCATGCTCTACCGTCCTGAGGACGGCGTCCTCCTTCCCAGGTTTGGACAACCTCCGCACTGCCTGGTTGACCCAGGTCCGTGAGGGAGCGCCTTACATTGAGACCGCCTTGAACCTTACCCGTTCTATTCGTGTTGAAGGCCATGAAGGCGTTGCTTTGGTTCAGAATCATTATTCTCGGGTGCTTTCTTCTGAGGGTAAGGGTAAGGGCATACCCACTGGTACTGGCAAGGGCAAAGGACAGCGTCGAGGAAAGGGTGGCTCTCCTGAGGGATAGGAGCGAACGAGCTGACTGTGTACGTGTTTCAAGCAATCGAGTTGAGTGTGAACGTGATTTATGGAGATTAAACATTAAGTGCACGTGTTTTATGTGTATCAATTGTTAACATCCCAAAGTGACATACGTTGGGCCCGTACAGCGTCTGGCTTTCCTCCACACATTTGACACAACTTGACTAAAGGCACCGCGTATTAAGTACGTTGTGTTTATCAAGTACGAACGATTCGTACCCTAGAATAGTAACGTTGGCAAGAATCTGGTTGGGGAACTTATTACTACACCCCATAGAACCGCTACGGCCCACGGATCGTTGGCAGTGGATCCCTGCATCATAATTTCCATCATTATTATATACAGTATTTGCCCTCAGCACTGCGGAGCCTGCAGCCAACTCTCTTTGTCGAACAATCAGGAGACGCTGCCTTCACAGCTTGTGTTTTGGTGAAATGTCGGACCCCCCAGGGGATGAGTTACGGACTGAGAACCGTTTCTTGAACTCAACGCGACTCGCAAGAAACGCGACTAAGAATGAATACTAGACTGTACTATTTGGAAAATCCGACTAACGAAGAAGTGGGACGAAAATTGGTTTTTACCATGAAACATCTGAATCGAAAATGCCAGGTGTTGCCCAAGATTGGAGGACAACAGCGTTTATCTCTCGTAATACACTTTACGTGCTAGCGATGTTTACCACAACCTAGGACTCGGTTGTATTGAAAGCGCATACTCCTGCTTTGCCGGTGTTGATGCATATAGCGTCTTCCTGGCAATCTGCATCCTGAGGAAAATCACGCTCAAAAGGGTGTCTCATAAGATCTAGTGACTTATACCCCATCGCACAGGATTATGCAGACTCCGGGCGGATCATCACATGTTGGCTTGTTCGCAGCTGGAGCGGGTGGGCAGCTCCCGTCAATGCAATAGGGTGCACAGAAGGACAGCTTAGGATCCTATCAACCATTCTACTATATGAACCACGAAAGCGGACGAAGCGGCATGGTTGCCTTATAGTAGTGAGAAGGATACTGGCCGATCCCTCCAACTGTTGGGCATGTGTCATTAGGATCAATTCTTCCGTATACTAAAATGGCGAAATCTGCCAGTGAAGCCATCCGGTATCAATTGTTTACAGGTCACTTCCTGCTCGCCGTGGAGCTTCCCATTCTTCACAATGATCTTTGTTAGATCCCTTTGAGGGAACGAATGGCCAGCAAACTCACTGAAAATATGATAGTAAAAGAGTCGCCAGGATAACTACTGTAGATCAGTTCCTGTTCCTACGTTATTTCACTATCATGAGACCAAATGCTGCCCGTCATACTGACGATACTGAATACGGCGAAGAGGAGCATTGTGGATTTGTGCTGAGAACTAACCAACAAAGGATTGCTCAAAATGGCCAAGTTGAGGATTGAGAACTGAATTGATCCTGTTTTCACTGAGCCCTTACAGTGTTCGCGTTCGCGGAGTCGTGTGGAGCATTTTTCTCCATAAAACGCATGCCAAGAATCTAACAATGACGTATTTTGCAAAACGAGGGAATCGCGGCTCTTCATGATAGAGACAACTCCCCATTATGTGACCGTTCGTAGTAATATATCACGAACTACAAACTGGAGGGACTGTCTTTGCTTATGGTCTGCATGGGAACCGATGCTCAGAGAAGGAGACAATCCCCAGAGTGTCGCACAAGACTTTCAGTGCACCGCACGACTTCGCACAATTCCAGCCATTTGTTAGAGCCCGAGCCTTTATGCCCGGTACACGCTAGTTTAACAGTGAACAGTTAACTGTGAAGTTTACCTCTCTCACTTCTACTCCAGGCTTAACAATTATCGTTAGAGTTGAGGATTCATACATGCTGCGTCTAGTTACGTAATAGTACATGCTGCCGACTCGACGTACTCGACGACTGTGCGTGTTCAGCACATCGTGCTATCGGCTTTCTCAGACAGTTGATTCGAGCCTAAGTAATACCTTGCCAACCCAACATCGGAAATACATGCTATACGAAACGCGCCATGGTTCTACAAAATGCTCCACTAGTAGTGGACCACTACTGTGAATGCTGTGAGAATAACCTGCCGCATTTCCTACTGTCCCATGTTGAGCATATAGAGTTGATCAAGAGTCAGTGATTCACTCTGCTGTGCACCAGCCTCCAGTAAGGGCACCAATCTAGTTAAAATAATGGAAACAATAACATCAAGATAGTGGAGCTGCCTTTGAAGAGACAGCAAATTAGCGGAGTACTCCTAGTATATGAATAATGATAGTACATACTATTTATAGCTCTTACTTATCCACCACAGCCCACCTGTAGATTTGTGTGATACTATCCGAGCCGCGACCCTCCTAGTATCCTATTAGTCAAACTGATTTCGGTAGTGTTTTTATTGCTCCACCGCTATTGCGGCTAAGCGCCATCGGCGCCGTATTCATCACGTTAAATTGAGATTCTCGCCATTATCTGGTAGTATTTGATATTTTATTAACATGCCTTCGTTATTAGACGACCAAAATGGTGTTGAGGTAATTGAGGGCATTTCTGCATGGTATTTGCCTACCAATGATGGTACTTATAGTGCTTGTAGGACTTTTATTATTGTTATTAGATATTGTCAAGAATGATCCTGGTATGCCACATGAAACCAATAATAAAGTATCGCTTGAGTGCTTAAACAGTCTAGGGGTCATAATGAATACCAAGATATAATAATGATGTATATATTAGGTCTTATCAACTAATGTTAATAATCCAGCTGAATGGCAGAATGATGAGAGACTAACCAAAATAAGAAATAAAAGAGGGTAGTTTCGTCGCTGGAATGATCAACATTGAGTATTATTATCAGATATCATTCGTTCGACGAAGTTGTTTTCGACGAGCCCCTCAAAGACGAACAAAAAGGAAGGTTCTTCAGCGAACATTTACACACTGATGAGGAGATTAGATTTCTCAGCCATGGCATAGGGTAATTATATACTACAAACAATGCTCATGTTTGTTATATTCCAATTGTTAGGTATTTTGATATTCGTGACACCCATGACAAGTGGATTAGAGTCATGATAGGCCCAGGTGTACTTATTGTAATATCAAATATTAAGCATCACTGCTATTATAACTATTCAGATATTACCAGCTGGTATGTGGCACAGGTTCTATACAAGTACCGAGAAGAACGAGACCACATACCCATGTATAGTGCATAGACTGTTCACAACGGAACCTCATTGGAGAGCATTTCATAGATTAAATACTGATAACATGACTGAGAGTGATATTAAAGAAATGATGATGACTAATAACAAGTATATTCAATCACTATCATCTCAGTGACGATACTGTTGTTCTGCTCCGAGTGATTTATTCCACCGTTACTTGTCAAAAGAGGATCTCTGTCTATCAGCCGCTATCCGTCATTTGGAAGGTTTGTTGCGCTCACTTTTGTTGACTGCTCGGCTGCTATCGAGTTCTATTCGTGCTTCTAATACTCATTGATAGTACTATTGTCATTATGCAGTATGAAAATCACACTGCGAATGATAATAAATAACGAAATGGACCATAGCCGCAGCAACAACACTCATAACAGCTGCGTTGTCATCATAAGCGGTTACGGTTTCATTGTCACTATTAGCTTTCTGTAGTCAATACCAATCACCGTTGAAGTAAAAGGCTTTTTACTAAAAGCTAAGTGTGCGGCTAGTGTGCGGCGCTCTCCGACATAAGTGCGCCGCGCATTAATACTCTCACGGTGGGAGTCTCACCAGCACTTACTAATGAGGTACGTTACCTCAGGTACCTCGGTTCGTCCATTTCTCGTTTTGTACATGGTATATTTCATCCGTGAGTATTCCGTACACTTCGGTGTTCGTACACCATTTTCTGTCCATGCTTGTTTCGAGCAAAATCGTTCCACACATGGCGTATCATGCAATTATGTTCTAACACTGCATGGTTTATTCATGATCATCATGGCATGATGAAACATACCATGTACGAAACGGAAAAGGGTAAACCTCACCCGCCATTCCATAAGCCAATAGATGAGTTCCTCTAAAATCGAAGCATGCTTATGAGTTCGAGTTGTATGCCGCCAGTGGCGATCCGCATGATCGATAGGTTTGGTACAATAGAGATGTACCCGTGATATGAAAGCCACTAGTGAAAACCGTTTATCGGTTTTGACTCCACCGAAACCGCGAAAAAAATATATAAAGCTGTTCGGGCTTATTCTTAGGATCCATGTTTAACACAACAGTTAGATATATAGTTATCCAATAACAGTAAATATAACACATAAATAACTGGACACTAAGCTAAGGGGACAGTCATTGTGTAGCTAAGTATTTATAAGTGTGCAAGTGTATGTCCGGGAAATGCTTACACGCCCCCCTAGGACTTCACTTCACGCTTATACAACAGCGGAGAAACAGAAAACATCAGGGCAATGAAACACCTGTGGATTCACTGAATAGTCTAACTCACTCATGAAAGTATCTTCCCTGAAAGGAAGTAGTTGCTCAATTGATACATAATTTTGCTTCCCATAAAGCTTATAAAGATATCTATTTACAGGATGGATAGCCTGTATAACAAATGGCCCTTGTATCACTCTCTTTTGATTGATTCGCCTGACAAGACGGACTTTATCTCCTACATGGAAAAGAAACCTAGGAGATCTAGACAGTATCTCTCGTATTTCAGCATTAGCAGCTCGTTCGTCTCTTTGTTGGCGATACTGGATATACCGGTCTTCAATAGTTTTTGCCACTCCAGATGGCAAAATATCACCCTCTATGTCTAAACCCATTGTTAGAGCATGTGGGGAGTAGCCACTTCCAACTAAATTTGATTGGTTATGTATTAATCCACTTAGAAGACCAGATATATACCATGGGCTAGATACCGGTGTCGCTAGGTTCGCCGTAACAGTCTCTTTTACTGATCTTATTGCACCTTCAACCAACCCTTGGGTTTGTGGTCGTCTAGCAACGCCATATAGTAACTCGATGTTCCAATTTTTCGCAAAAATAGTCAATTCATCACTAACATGAGCACCTGCTTGATCCAATTGAATGAAGCTCGGAATATTATACACCTGGAACCAGACAAGTAAACCCATTATCAGATCCAATGCTGAGGTACTATGTGTCGGTAGGACTAACATAGCCCGTGTGCCTTCATCTACCATTACCAGAAGATGATGAAGCTCACCAGGACAATGGACATCTGCTGGTTTATAATAAGCTTCCATTGATCCAGTAAAGTCCACTTGGATAGTATTAAAACGACCCATCCCTCTTCTAAATACCAATGGTTGAGGATTGTAAGGTTCGTATGTTTTTCCCAACTGACATTGTTGGCATCCTTTTATCCATTTAGTTAGATCTTTAACCATTGACGGCCACCAGAAACCATTTTTCTGAGTACTTTGGATGGTGCGAGGCGTCCCACGGTGCACACCAGTTTGCACATTTATATGGTACTTGTACAAGGCCCATGCTCTACTGCGCTTAGTTGGAAGGTAAGCTAACCATGGAGTCTTACGTTGTAAGTCTCTGTAAAATAGGAGGCCTTCTTCTAGTTTAAACCGATTGCCTGACTTTGCTCCACCAAAGCAAAGTCTCTGTATATCTTCTTCATACGGTTGACCACGATGTAGAGCTTCTACTACCTTCTCTAAGCATATCCCATAGAGCTTGTGATTTTTAGTGAATACCGCATCACTGAGAGCTTTTCTGCAGTGCTCTAGTATATCGTCAGTAGATACTTCTGAAACATTGGTAAGGGACTCGTACTCAATCTTTCTATCACCATTTTCCTCATTTTCAATAACCGACGTCGCAACCATAGATATTCCATTATAGGATTCAATATTAATATCAGGCTGGTAGCGTCTGCTAGCTTGCGGGGCCGAAGTATATGTACAAATGAGAGAATCGGTAAACGCAATACACGATAGCGCTTCCTTATTCTTCTTCGTAGGAGCCTTTCCCTTCATTAGCGAAGGAGTTTTCTGAAGGCCATCTAGTTTCGGGTATTGAGCACCCTTTCTAGATAAGTTATCAGCAGCCGAGTTGAGTACACCAGGAAGATACTTAACACTGATATCAAGGTTATACTCTTTCTTAGAGTAAAACAGAAGCTCCTTCGCTTCATCGTGCATTCTATGCACGGCTTGAATATCATACCTCCTGTTTAATGAACTCGTGCTCCACGAGGTAGCGGTAGTATTATCACAGAAAAGAGAAACACCTCTTAGTCTAGTACCAGATTTACCAAACTTCTGAAGCCATGACAATAAGAACCTAAGGGTTTTTAATAGCCACAGGAACTCTTTTCTGTTTACATGCCACTTTTCCTCTTTCTCGTTAAAGGTACTTGAATGTGCCTCTAATAAGACAGTATCAGGGTCACCAGGCCTCCCTGACTCGGAAGGCGATGAAATAATGCAACAGCCGCCTCCGACCTCACAGGCATCACAAAAACCTAGCAAATAATGATGATTCATTGGAATTGCAAGGTGACTACAACCAGAGAAATCTGCGACAGCATCGCTCACCATTTTCTGGACAGCTGACATAGTATCAGCTGATATATCATATTTCACGTCCCATCCACCCGTGGCTTTTCCTGACCACGCTCGCAGCAAATCCGCAACCAGTCGGGATGTTGCATGGCAATACAAAGGATCGTAAAATTGACCACAAACTGAAAAGATTAATCTCTTACAGACTTTCAGCGGCACAACTGTTTTTTCGCAATCAATAAGGGGACATTCCAAAGAAAGCTCATTCTCTAAGGACAATTTCCACCAAAGCCCTAAGTGGAAAGCTTTCGACCCTCTCGCAAGATGAGTCTTCTTCTTCTCGGGTATTTCTACCCCGAGAGAAGGCGCTATTCTACATAGAATATTCTCAAAAGTGTCTACGAGCTTCTTTGTGCCAATGACAAAGAAGTCGTCGTAGTAAGGGATTATCATTAATCCCGGCACTACGTCTATTAATCTAGACGTACAAGTAGCTTCAACTTCCCGGCCTAGCATTGCCGATAGCACTGCATTACAGAGCACCAAAACTTGCGAAGCAAGACCACAAGGACCATATCTTACTCCAAAAATAACTCTGTCACATAAAAACTTCTTTCCAATAGATTTGATAAGTACATGCTTCTTATGTGCTAAACGCACTTTATAAAAAGCACGTGATAGATCTAATACTGTCAACGTAGAGTTGTCACTATTCCATCCAGCCCTAGCAAACTTCACAATATCGTCAATAGCCCAGCCAGAGTAACTGGCTGTTTCCACACGGCCATTGAAGAGTCTGGCGTCACTGCAGGCTCTAATTTTCGTACTAGCCGACTTTTGGCATAATGGAAAAGTCACTATTTCTAGTGGGGACAGAACTCCTTGATCAGAGTTTAACTGCTTAGTAGACCACCACTGTTTAGTAGTAAACTCCTTTATAATCTTCTGGTACTCTGTCCTTGCTTCATCAGATAAGCTATTATATAAGCCAACGCTATAATCATATACGTTATTATTAGTCTCAGATATACCATCTTTAATAGCAACATCTATCTCTACTACAAGTGATTGTTCAGGTGTATCTTTAACTTCTCCAGGTAGTAGTCTCCTTAATCTATACTTATAATCTTCCCCACCAGGGCACTTTTTCCATACACCAATCTGACTAGTAAGATACTCTTCCGCCGCCCTGACTTGATCATCCAGGCAAGCATCTAGGCCTCCTTTATTTCCCTTTATTTGAGGAGGGAGGACTACACGGACACCTATGTCGTTAAGTTGGGAGAAACCTACTATAATGTCTGTCTGAGGGATTTCTCGGACAAGCAAGAAATTTAGAATCGGACAATAACCAGCATAGCTTAATCGCGCTTGTACAAACTCAGTTGTTTCTAGTACTTGCCCATTTGCCACTGTGATGTAAGCAGGTGCATCAAGTTGCTTTCGCTTCAAGTGTAACCTGTCACTAGCATCTACTTGCCTCATATTATGAGTGGAGTAGGTATCCAGACCCACTCTAAGTGGCAGGGATATTCCTGAATTATCTACAGGAGATACATTCGCAAGCACTATGAGCACCCTCTCATTTACTCCAACTGTGGACGCAAGACTTATTCCATAAACGGAACTCTCACTATTATGCTCACTCGGCCCAACACGGGACTTATTGTCCGTCGGGCCTTTTTTACCACCTCCATTCTTGGGGCACTGAGCTATTCTATGAGATGTAGCACCACATTTAAGACATAAACCAGCTTGCCTTCTTTCTTGTAAGATATCGCTAGGAACACCTAGCTTTTGTGATAGAGTAGGCTCTTTAGAAGACTTAGAAGGCGGGGTTGTAGAATCAACATTAGGCTTAGTACTCCTACTTTGTGGTGATTGTGCTTGATCGTAGAAAGACTTCCCATACTTGAACGAACGATGATGATGTCCAGTCTTCTGATACTTAGGACGTGGAATAACCGCATCTTTATCATCATCCTGTCTGTGAGTTTTTCCATTACTATTAGTAACAGGAGTCGATACATTTGATGATCTAGGCTTCTCTTTCTTCGTATAATCAAACCTTTCCAAACCAAAATACTCATCAATAGTACTTGTACCATTTGCAGATACAAATCTTTGTACCAAGTCCATACAGGATGTATCAGAAGTTGCCTCCTTTTCAATTTTCATAGCCAACTCATTGACTCCTACATTTCCGGCCACT
>JAAPAO010000423.1:0-31245 GCA_013115145.1 Perkinsus chesapeaki
TTGTGTGGATAAGACGTAGTTGAATGTTATTAATGTTACCACAGCGGTGGGATACATGTTTGGAATGGATTAGAAATACTAACGACGACGCTCGAGAATGGAAGACCTCAATCTCGGCCGCCTCTAATCGATGATGGGCGCAACTCGAGACATCACTCGAGGGGGGCGTCTCCTTTTACCCCATCCGTCTCGAATTAAATGCGAACGGTTTATTTTATTATTGGATTGTTATTTCGTGAAACCGATGAGTTTATGGGACTGGTGAGATAATTGATATGAAAGGGATTATTTGACTGGTTTATTTTCAGGGTGTCGTTAAACCACAAAATCCACAAAGTGATGGAGAATGTATGATGGCATCGACAATAGAAGGAACTGCATTATTTCAATTTAATGAGAAACTGATTATGAAGGCATTGATTTGTAAGAAGACGAAAAATGGAATTAATAAAGGAAGAAGAATAAAGATGAGAAAACGGATAATATTTGAGGAAATGTGAGAATTGATTTATTATAATTTGAATTGATTCATTTAGTGAAGAGTTGAATGAGATGATCGAATCGATAAAACCAAAAGGAAGGAAATCGACGAAAGAGAGACCGACAATGAAGAAAGTGAATCCCAAGGCTACAGCGTTCCGAAATTGTCGAGATGAGTTGGTGAAAATGAACAATTACCATCGAAAAAATAAACAAATAAGAGGAAGAAGACAAACGAAGGCATTCGTTAAATTCCTTTGTGACAAGGCGATGATGAGAAAAATAAAATATCGAGAAATGAAGGAAGATGAAATAATGCCGATGCCACAGCTACCGATGGAAGAAGAGGGGAAGAGAGGAGAGGGAAAGGAAGGAGAGGGAAAGGGAGGAGAGGGGAAGGAAGGAGAGGGAAAGGGAGGAGAGGGAAAGGAAGGAGAGGGAAAGGGAGGAGAGGGAAAGGAAGGAGAGGGAAAGGAAGGAGATGGAAAGGGAGGAGAGGGAAAGGGAGGAGAGGGAAAGGAAGGAGATGGGAAGGGAAGAGAGGATGAGGTTGAAGAAAGGAGAGATGAAGATGATGAAGATGATGATTGGGGTGGACTGAGAAAAATTGAAGTTGAGGAACTATTAAAATAAACTAAATTGATGTTTATAATAATGTTTCGTTCGATTGTATTATTTATATAATAGTTTACTTTAAACTAAATGTTGAAATATATCTCATTCATTATCGTCTTACCAATCATCTTACTCATCAACCTCACCTATGCTGCGAAAGTGAGGATTGTTAAAACGGCATGAAATGAGGATTCCTTCTTCAGGTTAATAAAGTTGAAGGTGATAAACAGAGCTGCTCGATAAAGGAACAGAGAAAGAAATGGGAGGCAGCAATCGAGGCGAAGTTCACATGGAAGCAAAATCGCCTAAATTTGGTATCGCTTACATGTCCAACTGAACACGGGATCGTGAAGAAGGGAAAGAAGGAGAAGATTGTCTACCGCTCCGAAAGTCGACCAACGTAAGAAGAGAGGAATCTGCGCTCTAATTAGTTTTGTGTTTTTAGGAATACAATGATCGATAAGAAATACAAAGGGATTTACATCCCGAGTGACAAGAGTTTTGCAAAGAGACTAGGCAAGGCCAAGATAGATTTTTCAAGGTGTAAAGTCGGAGTTGAAGAGCTCCAGAAGGCACTTAAGAAAAATAATAAGCTTGAGGACCGTTTCATGAAGGGTTTTGGTCCGTTGATTAAGTTTTTATGCGATGATGTGCCAAGTAATGATGAAGCTGGTGAAAATGATGGAGCTAGTGAAAGTGATGAAGATGGTGGGGATAGTGGCAGTGGAGGTGATGATGAAGAACAACAAGGAGACGATGAGTCGTAATAGAAATATGTGAATGATAAAACATAATTGCATCAACAACAACTATGAAAGTGCTCAAAATTGATGTATAAAATGTTGAAAGAACCTTGTAATATTCATTGTGTTTTATAACTATCAATTGGATACCTTAAACGTTTACGAACAGCAAGGAGAGGATTACTGTATGCCCTTTGGAATGTATTGCTGCTAGTATAGACAACAATGTTGTAAATACTCGCTATCAGCTCTTGTCTCCCCCCTCCGCTAAAGGAGCTATGGAGGATTCTTAATGTTACTTATTAACCGGTGAACTCTACAATTCTCTTGGAGACGATATCATAGAGCATGAGGCGAAATGAACATAGCGGATGAATTTAGTATCCTAATAATAAACAACATCATATTAGTTTCTTGCCGTACTTGTTATATTTCAACATGAATGCTTGAGCCTATTCTCACCTATCTCGTGGATTGTTAGTTTTCATTCTCAACTCCACCACGAAATATCTTCTCTCTTGATCGACATAAAGTGGAACTCCGATAGTATCAAGTTCTGATGAAATATATGCAATAGAAATCCTACAAAAGCTCTTACCGGGGTTCGAACCCTGGACCTTCGCGTCATGTTGTTCAGGAGTCCATTGAAGCGTAAGTGGCGGTACAGCCGAGAGAGGAGGGTCTTGTTGGTTTACATCCATCAATGTGAATGTAGACGGATCAATGCGGCACCCCTGAGATTAGAAGAGTTCTATCAGCACGCATGCGCAAGCCTAAGACAACCTCAAGATAAAGATTCTCAACAACTATTGCTGTGGCAGTGGTGGTGGATTTATCTGCTTCCCTTCCTTCTTCTTTTCTTGTAAAATAACTTTTCAATTTCAATGATGTATCCAGCGGGACCTGATGAAATACAGGACCGAGAACAAGACGTCGTTAGGGATCAGGTAATGATTAACGGAATCTTGCAGTGACAAACAGGCTGTGTCTGAAGTACTCGTTGTTTACCTTTAACATTTTGGCAGTCTGTTGCTTTAAAGCATTGAGGAGTACTATTGGATTAATAACCTGTCCGAAGTCGAGGGGTTCATCGATGGGGAAGTCGGTATGAGTAATACGAGTCAACCACCGTGTACGTAGAGATACATAACGAGTGGAGAGAGCCTAACAATGTCGATCACGTGATCGATTTCGATAAAGATACTTTCAGGTATCTTAGCGGCTCATCGGGGGCAAACTCCCAATGGGAACTCCACATTGGAGGTACCTCTTGTTTTATGAGACTCTCGGCCACACCTAGAATGAGAAAGTTAGAGTCACTGCGCCACGAAATTCGGTACTGATTATCTCGGAGGTCAGTGGGGAGCGAGATGTCGTCGGATTTGCGCAAAATCCTCTGAGCGCTTTCAAATGTCGATCAACCTGAGTATCTTCAGGTCGACCATGCACGATGCAAAACAGGTTGCCCACTGTGTCATATATTTGTGTCACCATCAGAACATCCATTTTAACACAGGCGACTGTTGGCGAATCTGTTGGTTCGGCGACACTCAACGGAGTCGAGTCAGCTTTCTGATGCTCAACTGTCCGTGTCGACCAGAATGACCAGAGGACTTCCATCTCCTAAAGATCAAATATGCGAAGGAGAAGAGGCGAAATAAACAAGTGATTGTTACGAAGCCCGGCAGAAGCAAGAGGAGACGGATAATGTCCAAGAAACGTCCCGAGTTAGGCTCTGTACTGATATTTATTATTATAACTATGCCATATGATGGATAGGGCGTTATTCCATACCAGCCTGTCTTATCGATACGTTGTTGGACACAAGGGGGCAGTTAGAAATAAGTGAGAAATACTATAACATGCTGTGGAGTTTCATAGAGGAAAAACAATTCTTACTATTTTCCAAAGCTTTATATCAATGGACTGCTGCTGATGCTGTTGGTTGAAAGATGAGCTCCCAGGGTGGACCCAACTTGAGTTCAAGATACGTATCTGGCTCACAACCTAAAAGATACTTTTCGAGGTTGATTAATGACATCTTGAGCAGCTCACTCGCTGACTATTTACTATTTGTAGATTCCTATCAGCGTTTGCTGCCATCCCCAAATCAATATGATCGGCACCAGACCGAGGCTCGTGAATGAGATGCGATTTGAATGTATCTGACAGACCCCAGTTCAAATCCCATGTACCTGACATTTCTTGGACTAACCCAGACTAGTAGAAGCTGGCAGATGGAAAGGTAGGAGGGAGGACCCATTATCGATCGCCTGATCGATTAAAAATAGCGAATATACTGACATAGGAATCCTACCTGCTGCGCAAAGATACCTTTAACATATTGCCGTATTAACCTCAAATCAAAATGGTTATCCACTCGGCATCCATAAATCGCATTCTCAAGAATTCCTCGAAGTGTTTGCCATTCCACTGGAATGAAAAGGTCCCGGGTTCTAATCCCAGAGCCGACATTTTACCGTTTTCCTTATTAATAACCTGTAGAGCCGACTCACAAGCACTTTTCAGATCAGCGGTAGAGAAGCCATAATCCTTCGACCATCCCTGAAAGGCTTGAACATAAGGTTAGATAAAGTTACGATAGATCGCTTACCTGTGGGATGAAGGCACATCTCACTTGGATGATAGCGTGAAAGCAAGCACACATGAATATAACCTAAAATGGATACTTTAACATACAATAGAGTTAAAAAATGGGATAATAATAATCAATAATAATAAACTGAGGGGATAAATACGACGATTAACCGCTTGTTCATGCTAGCCGCATTATGTGAGTTTTATACTTGGTTGATGGATATGGACATCATTCATTAGAGGCTGCATTTTCGTGGCGCGTGACAGAATGCACCTGCGATCTTCTAACTTCTCCTCCGGATCCGAACCACGCCCCATCCCAGTCCTCGCAGATCCTCATAATGTTATTCCTGATTCCTGGTGGAGATTCATACGCCACTTTTAAAGATGATTCCAGTAATGTTACGGGGAAGTTATCTCGAGGCTCAGTGGTAAGCCAACACCTGCAAGGATTTGGCACATGAGCTAATAAGGATAATGTGAGACCTGAAATCTTTGTGGACTTCCGCCGTGCTCTTCTCAAGTTGAGCTTCAATTTTGGCTGCCCATCCGAGCGCCAGATGAAGATTCATAATAAGCACCCAATGGCCTTCTTTAATGCCCTCTAATCGAAGCGCGACCCAGGTTCGAACCCGAGCACTGACATCATTTACTTTGCAAAGATCCCAAAACTTCCTGCTCATTTCCTCCACCAATAGCCACTGCAACCAGGTTATGCCTGGAATAACTTCACGCGCCACGAAATATTCGGCAACTACCCCTTAGCAGCTGCATGTTGTGCAATCTCTTTAGTTGGATCTGCTCCCGGTGTGACTATGAATAATATTGGTCGAATGGTGTTACGGGATGAAGCAGCAACATCATCAGATAAGAATGTAAGTGATGTATTGGAAGAGGATGCCGATGACACAGTTAAGGACTGAGAAAAGTCGCTACCCGGATTTGAACCGGGGTTGTCACGGCCACAACGTGACGTCCTAACCACTAGACGATAGCGACTTAGTACCCACCTGAGTACCTCTGAGGAGAACTTAGCGAGTGCGGATTCAAGCCGATCGGGTCGCAATGCTTGGACGATGAGAACTTTCTGGAAGGACGTTAGTTTCAAGGCCACTGACTGTGGGAACTTCTCCTCGCATGCATCCTCCTATGAATATTCAACATAACATACTTTCTATCTAACCAGCTTCGAGCTAAGATACTCACTTGCATCCACTCTTGCCACAAACTTGAGGTCTCCATTTCAGCCTTTTCATTCAATCCCGGCGATGCCGAAATTAAATTAATGAGATGATCTTTCCTATCTGTTGGGCACCAGACCCTATGTCCCTCCTTTAAAGTTTCCTTCACATCGTCACGCGCCACGAAATTCCCCGTGAACAACCTCCACTCGTCCTCTGTAATCGATCTAGCTGCAAATGTTTTCGACATCAATATGGCAAACGTAAGTCTGATAGCAACTCGCTCATGAGTTTCGTGGCGCGTGAAGTTACCTGTCATGCTTGAATAGCGCCCTGTTGACATAGCCCAGAACATTGGCTTTCATTCTCATCATCATTTCACCCAGACGCGCTTCAATTTGATCTGACGGTTGCTCAACGGTTGTGTCTGAGAGTTCACATTTTTTAGGTGGGGAGGCGATGATGAACTTACCAATGAGTGAATCTCGGAAGATGTGGATGAATTCGGTTAGAGAAAAACGATACATCGGCCTAGTATCCAGGCTTCAAGCATGCAAGATGCGCAGTAGGTTACCCAATCCTCGCCATATCCAACATAAGCATGAAGAGTTCCGCCCCTTCCACGGCGACAGCTCGGAACATCTAACAGCTTCGCAATCGAACGTTTCGACTCTCTATTTACATTGCGTTGTTTATCAAGATCGTCTTGCAATCTTATGCTCTCTTGCAAACTCTCAACGATACTCAATGCACTCGTTTTAGTCTTTTCAAGACTTTCCATTAATTTTTCATTCTCCAAAATGTTACCCTCAACAGCCGACAACTGCCGCAACAAATCTTCCTCAACTTCCATCAACCGATTCTGAGCAAGCCTCCAAATCGATCATGTGATCGATTACAACCCACCTTGAGAGTATCTTCTTTCTCTATCAATTCCCCTCGTCTCTTTTCTAGCTCTGGCCGTTCATGACCAATAACAATTCCTACCAACTGTGATACCCATTGCATCCCTAACTACGCCCCACCTAGCAATTGGTGCATTAGTCCTTGCCGTGTTGCTGTGAAATTAACGCCAATAAGGAGACTTCGCTCATTTGGCGCCATTGTCTCAAAAACTCCAGCATCCCGACTTGTAAGGAGAAGTCGAAAATCATCAGAATAATCGACGCTTCGCTCCGCCAGTTGAACGACTCTTCTTGACCCAATCAATTGGTAATCTTTTCTCAAGATAGGCAAGAGAACCGGTGAGATATTTCGATCGACGCCGAGATTAACCATAAGTGTTTTACCAAACCTCAGAGACAGTTCGAGTGTGTGCAGGAATGTCGAATCATTCTGATCAACGCACACCAATGATGTACCACTATCGGACAGGTGCCGGGCAAGCCATCCAAATGCCTTCTGAGTTGCATCGGCAATTAATGGCACTGCCGCCTAGCAGAGTGAGGTGTGCAATATTGGCAACGAATTTCGGTATACCTTTTCACTCTTGAGAACGACTAATGCATTTTCTGCTGAGAGTTCGTCTCCTCCAAGACCTTGGCTTTTGAACTTCATCAGCTCGGACTCTTTTCCGCTAAATTTCTTGAATGAGAATCCCTCCATTGTTATGGATTTAGTTGCAAGCTTTGAGCTCCAATCAGAAAGATACTCTGTACGAGCAATTTCCGAGAGTGCTCCGAGGTAAACCATAAATGCAGCAGCCAACATGCTTTCGACAGGCAGCCGATCTGAGGCATCAGATCTTGGGACGAGTTAGACTTGGGGTGCCCAGGTGAGTGAGAATAACAGTGAAATCATGTAATACGTATAAATGTAATGAGCCATAGAAGAATATATAAACGTTATGCTCACCTATCTTGCTGGATATTTCAGCTACCTCTTTCTCCCATCGCGTCTTCTCGTCCCCAAGACCTTCGAGAAGACCAACTGCCTTATTCAAAGTTCCACGTGCATGTTCGACCCCTTGACGGAGCCCCTCAGCCTCTCCTGAAATACGATACTTCATTGCATCAAACAAACTTCGATTGTGCTCGGAATTTGGGCTTGACGGTTAAACACGACACTCATTTTCCGGGATTGTTGGAACAGCTCGAGTTCTACAGAACATTTACCATAACAGGAACGAATTGTTGCTGAGCTCCACAGATGATTGTGGCCATAACGGCTCGGAAGGTTTGCGCAAGCTGATTAACGAATTTGTGCACACCTTCAGCGAACCTTCGCGTGTCCAGCTCATCGTCGCCTGTACCACCCAGGTTGTCAGATGGTGCGATGTCGCATTAACTTCATTCACAAGAAGTCTTCTTGCGAATGGCCGACACCCGCGTCGCGGCGGTGCAAAACGGTGACATGTTAGAGCAACGCGTAGCAACCAATCGTTGAATTCCTTAAGTGAACGTAAGTTTTTTTGGGATCCACGGAGCTTTTACTCTTCATGGCTGGAGATTTTAAACTTCTTCTCAAGTAGCACGTCTTCGAAAGGTGAGCTTGTTGTTGAGGATGGGTCGGCCGTAGGCTATATCGCCAACTCAGGCGTTTCAGCCGGCCTACCATCCAGTGGTTACACCACATCCCCTCCCTTCCATGAAGCATCAATGATGCTTATTATCTTCAAGATAATATCTTGCGTCCATTTGCTTGTCAGCGTAAAAGTAGATTATGCTTAGTTCAACAACTGCGTCGTCTCCTTTTTAGCATTCAGGGAATGAAATCCACTTCCAATGTACTACATTGAATGTAGAGGAGACAAGATCGCAGCCTTTGCTTCATTCCTAGCCCGCCCCCGTCCAAGCTTTCAATGCTACAGCTACAATTGGTGGTGCTGCTGGCAGATGTTCACATCAGGGTAATTGTTGACGTTGTAGTTTCTGTTCCGATCCAACAGAAACCCAGGTTTATGTTAACACTAGCTTAATATTACTGGTCACATCATGTGACTCACATGACTCGGATCAGCAGGCTCCAACTTGGCTCCCAACTTTAATAAGAGCCTGGCCAGGCCCAGCTCGACAAGCTGGAGGCCAGCTGGGAGTCCCAACTACACTATCAAGCAAAACTTGATCACAATCGGCCGCGGATTCCGCCGCGCGGAAGACCATTACCGATGATCCATGATCAATGATCCTGAGATATGACGACCACAAGTTGAGAAAAAGCTATAGAAATACCGATCAGAGAGATAGACAAAGACAAAGCCGAAGAGGTTACATAGATAGTTTCCCCATGTCTAATACTCACCGGTTCGAACAGCAAACTCCTTTTGCATCTCTTTAACCTTTTCACCAATCCTCTCTCGCTCAACCTCACATTCTCGCAGTCTCATCCGAGCTCCATGAAGATCATCTTCAGTCTGACGTAATTTACTTTCCATCGGAGCTACCTTTTCTATCACTCGAGAGTATCTATGCGCAATCGACACAAATGATCTACAACAAATCCTATAATCATAATAACTCACCTCACATTAGCCTTCACCCACATCGCCAACGGTGCAGCGGCCAAGCTCGCCCGTCTAATAACCGAATCCTCAAACGATCGACCCTTCTCTTGCAATAACTTCTCAACATCCTCTCTGGCTTTCGAAGAAATCTTGCGCGCATCGAAATTCAGCACTCTTTGAATCACTCCCGCTCCGGATAGGAATTTCTTCATGGCATTCCAACTGTTATCAGATCCTCCCATCAACAACAGCACGCCATACAGCACATCATGGATCGCCTCTGGTGGCATTTTCAGTGCCCGAATTTCGTTTAAATTATCTTGCCGAATCGATCCAACTGCCCGTCGTGCCTCATCGATGAGCGGTTGAATCTCAGCCAACTCATTTTCGATCCTCGCGTGCTCCTGCGTCGCCTCCAACTCATCTTTGCGAGTTCGTTCGCTAAGAATCTCAACTTCAGCTTTGTATTTTGCTGCCTCTTCCATTCCCACTTCGATGCTCTTCAAAGCGCCGCTCGCCAGTTTCTCCTTTTCCGATAATTCTTTTTCTTTCGCTCGCGCCTCGGTCGCTAATCGATCAACCGTTACATGCATTTCTCTCAGTTTTCCCAAACCCTTCTGCAAGCGTTCCCCTTCCAGTCTGACTCTGGTATGATGATCCCCATACCCAATCCTCCACAACTTGAGCAAGGTCAGAAGATATCTTTGACTACATTTCGAGCTCTCATGGATATCCACAGTCGCTTCGCATAGCTCTTTATGATAGCTTACAGTTGTCTTCTCTCCATCACTGGCAAGGAGCTCCTTTAATCCCCTTGAAGTGATGATTAAAGATGACCTGATAAATGAAGGTTTTTCTTATTTCTGGGACTTCTACTATCTACTAACTAGCAGTATGATGGCTAGTATTATTTAGTCCGTCAATTATGCCTAGTGACCCGGCAAGTCACTTTTATTTCACTAAACTAGTACGCATGATGGTGATAAACAGTTACATTTATCGAGCTGAGCCAACCGTAAACTATCCATCTCCGTTGGGCAATTAATCAGCCTATCTGCTTTTGAGTAGGTTATGAGTTATTCATAATAATCAGGAAATAAAAAATCTTCAATATTCTCCTCCTCCCTTCTTACTTCCTACTCCAACTTGTCCAGTTCCATAAGACTGTAGTATTAGTGAACAATGCAGGGTTCGTCGATGTTATCTCATAATAATGCGGATGATCAGGGTTCAACGATAAAACGAAAGCCAAGTTATCTTTCACGCGCCTCAAAAAGTATTCCTCGAGGCTTTCAGCTGGCATCGACTCTTGCTGATGTTGATCCTTGATTTGTCCCAAAATCAATTCCTTCTCCTCTGCTTGAATTAATCCTCCCACATCTCCCGAAGCGACGAGGCTGTTCAAAACAGCAAAGAATTCCTCAGCAGATCCCCGCAGATGATGGTCCTCGACAAAAACAATTATTTTTTCCCGCTCCGCTCCGCCTGCTGCTGCTTTAATAACTGCCGCTTTTATTTCTTTCAAATTTATTTTTCCTTCCATCGCCGTTAATGTCGGCGTTATAATTTCGTATTGGTGCATATGAGCCATCAAAGCCAAACTGCTCCTCCTGCCGCAACCAGATCGACCAACCATCAGCACGCATGCGCAGCCGCCCTGTCCGACACGAACGCCGAGAGCTCGATCAAGGCATGCTAAATTCTCCAGCACCTACTACGACTTGAGCAATCGAATAAAAACCGCGCGCCACAAAACTAACCTCATCCACAATAGAAATTCCTAACGGCTTGATGTCTCTTTCATACTCTGCCAATCCAGAAGTTATCAATTGGCGATAATCAGACTTTGGAATTCGCTCAAGTCGGTCAAGTCGATGACCTGATGACCACTAATCAGATGAGCCGGTGTAAGAAATGATTATCAAAGAAAGAATACAAAAAGATACGAAAGTTATTGACCACGAATTCTGGTGGACGAAAATTCGACAAACGCATTTCGCTAAATCGGAGAATTTCTAAGTACTTAACACTTGTGTTAACATAATAATTTTTCATTCGACCGTTCATCTCACCATTATTCTTCTTTCTCCTTCCTAATGCCATCAAACCACTCCATTTAGCTGCTTCTTTATAATCTGCTATTTCCCCGAACCTCGCCTCTGCCACGCCACGAAGTATCATATCAAACTTAGCGCGGTGCTGACCACCAACCAAACGGTCTCTAAAAATCCTTCTACCTTCGTAACTGAATACCAACAATACCAATCCATAAGCACGTTAAATATGCCAAATCCCACTGAGGTGGCTCATCTAGAAGCCCATGATGACCTGTCGCTTACAACACCTATGTAGTAACCAAAAGCTCCTCGAAATTGCCCTTCTCATTATCGATGAAAAACAACAGCTCCCCGAATGGCCGCATATTCGTTGAAGTCGTTTGTCTATGGTCCCTCAGACCATCATATAAACACATTTCGAGCACTTCAAAACGTTCCAGTATTTTCTATCAGTGATATGATGATGAGAGACCGAATAACAAGAATATATCTCAAGTCCAAAATGATGCTATTAGCCCCTCCTCCTGCTGCTATTGGGGGTTACCTACCCCCAGGCCTCGATGAGTGTCGTATCATCTGCTCCTGCTCCTGCTGTGGTGGTGGTATTATATAATAATAACTGCTGTAACCAATTGCTTATATCGCGGGGGGTGAATACGTAATGAGAGTATCTAATAAATGGGGACAATCGCCGACTAACAACTGGAGGAGGAGGAGATAACTAAATTGCATCAATCTGTTTCTAATCTCAACTTTTCTCGCATTTTCCTTATCCTTGCTGCCTAAAGTAGCACCACCATTTCTCCGACCAATACCGAGCTGCTCCCAAAGGGCGGCAATACTTGCAATATTATTACTTCGTTCTTCTTCCCCATCTTACGTTTCTGGTCCAAAGTGTTGAGCTATTTGGTAATAAACATCAACCATTCCTTCAACTGCTGACTGCATAGCTTTTGACTCGTTACCGATGATGATAGTTGAATAAATACATTCCAACTCATTGCGATCTGGAGGAGATATCCAAGCTTGACAGATGCCCGAGGTGAACCTGAACCAACAACACACCGTCACTGCGCCACGAAAATCCACATATTTCCGCCCAGCCGTACAAAAATGTAGTTCAATCTCTTTCTGTGGTGGTATTTCACTCGACAAGTGATTTCCGTGGCAAAGTCGAACCGAAAGGAAATTAAAAAATTTAACAGTTGAACTTCACAGTAGCTCGAGACTACACCGTATAAATTGAATTATGGAACGGTGGCTTGCGAATCAATTAGGTCAAGAGCTGATTGAAAATGTGATGCAGAGGAAAGAAATTTTAGGAAAAGTTCAAATACGCTTTCAATCCAAAGGAGCGTCGTCTTCGATGAGAAAATATGTCCCAAAACCGATCGTCGGATCAGAACTTACCGTTTTGAGATGACATGTCGTCCAAGTGATGATGATGGTGCAACAGACGATATAAATTGGATACTCTCCAAGGTAGCCGTCTCCAAATCATAATCATTAAAACTCTGATAACAAAGATACACGGGCTGGGATTCGAACCCGCGACCTACGCCATAAGAGACCATCTCCTGTAACGCCGCCACGATTTGAGTTGTTCCATATTTATCTGGTTTGGTAAGATTAACGTCATCGATCATCAACACAGTTCGTTGGCCCGATCTCGGTCTGTAAGTCCTCCCTTTTGGACCTTCAAAAATGACAAGTCCACAAATGATGGAGGTTCAATTCAACAATGTCGCTTGTCTACTACTTCATATCATTGTTAACAATCTATATAATAGTTTATAAGCAATAATAATACAGCCCGAAAAACTTTTAATGATATCATCATCTATTATATTACCTACTTGTTATAACAATTATACTATCTAGGTAATTTATGAGACATTTTCATTTTCCACCTTCTGCAAAAAAGTGCAAAGGATTCTACCTTTTCCATCTTGAGACGATTATTTTTGAAAATTCACCTTCCCTCCAACGCCCCCACCAATCTCAAATTTTTTCTCAAGCCAACTAGTTCAAATAATGACCACCATCTCTGGTAACACTATCGGTGTTTGAGGAACAGCGAGCCGTCGGCGGCGGGGGCGATCGATGATGGATCCTTACCAGCTCCAATGTGGCAAATACTCCCCAATTTAATTGCAACATCAGCACCCTTGCTTTGACCGTTACACGATAAAGTTGCCCAACGAGCTGCTGCTCCGTTAATGTGAGCTGCTGATGAGATTTCAGGGCAACATTTTAATAAGTCACCTGTTAGTTCACTTTTAATAAATAAACGTTTGCCCGATCCTTCCGGGCCACAGATGATGAAGTGATAACCTAAAGGATTACAATAGGAGGTCAAAGGAGCCATTGTCATTCACGAAGGTGCGTGGCGGAGAAGGCAGGAAAATTCTATTATTTTTCTGAAATTTTCCCGACTGTGGATGAATCTAAGTGTACTCGGATGGAGACAGGTTCGATAGTATATAATGGGTAGTAAAATATCGCTTGTATTTCATAACTCACCTTTTCTAAGCCATCCACTAAATAAATCAATCATAGTTGCCACATGCCGGGTTCGAACCAGGGTCGTCGTCGTCGTTGTCACATCTCCACTATAGGTTACTTCTTCGCTGTACCTGTGAAATCTATAAATAAAAGTATCTTTCAGACTTCTTATCACCTCACCAAACCGCCAATGTCATCACAAAACGTGCAATTACGAGGATTGCCCTCATCTGGTAATACCTCCTTGCCACATTTGAAGACGAATCTAAAGACAACAACAGAAGCAGCTGCAGCTAGAGGTGTCAGAAAACAACTAACAAACATCGCAATCGTCGGTAATTTAATTCGATACTAACGAAGCGAACACATTCATTGAAATGATAATATTGAGAATGTCCTTATTTATCCCAACCAATCTCACCTATATAATTGTTGTGCCAGACTATCATTGGATATGCAACCACCAAGACCACGTGCAACCGCCACCAAGAACTTTCCCTGAAAACAACATCATAATAGCCTACTAGTAGAGCGAGTAACCGATGCATTCTTCAATCCAAAGGGCGTGAGTTCTATCCCCGCCACCTACCTTTTTTAAACCCTCATCAATTGCCGCTTCAATATGACATAAAACATTCCTCACCAACCCCATCAGTGTTACTTCTACACCAAGATCATCTCCAAGAGAAACATGCTCCTTTATCCAGTCAATACACCTGTGAATCTTGCAATCTTACCAATTCTTGCATTTCCTCAACGCTACTTGTAAAAGATGGACTCAAACCAATCCTCTAGCTCAATAAGATTAACTCCATTGAGTCTATCTTCGTTTGATTTTATCCATTTATTTACCACATGTTCGACCGGGACTCCTCCCTCGGAGAGGTAAACCATTCCTGAAAATACCCCTTCATTGCGGCGGCGGTGGCCTTCAGACCATCTGTTGAATATTACCCTATTACCCGAATGGCTATAATGATTAATGAAAATTACAAGTATACAACTTGACCAACAGAAATCATATTTACATGCCGATTGCCGCTGATGAAATTAATAACTTTTTGTTAGGCTCGACTTAGTCGATAACATCATTATAAGAATCTCGGAATACTAATAACCGATGTGAAATGTACTCAAGCGGCGGAAGCGGCGGCGGAAGCGCATATGGTACAACTTACCAAGTCGGGAGACTGTCGCCGGGGAGGCAAAGGCGAGAGTGTCGGTCTCAAAGATGAAATTGATGTTATCATGGAATCGAATACGCTCTCCGTTGGGGAGGGTTAATAATCGATTATCATCTGAGAGAACAGGATGAGGAAAAATCTGGAAAAATTGGGGGGAATTTCACGAAAATTACGAATTTCAGTTTTTCCCGTAAATTCGCTTACCAAGGACCGAGTTGAGGGACTCAATCCATTCGGGATCAACATCACCATCACATACGATCCAACACATTGTCTCCACAGGCTCTTTACTAACCTAAAGTAAAACGTCACGCGCCACTAAATTAAAGCCTAACCACCTGACGGGCTGCTGCACTAATAACTCCATCTGACCATTCCCTCGTATCGACATTCAACTTCCCCAAAAGATGCTGTCGAGAGATACTCTTTGGATTCACCGTGTGCACGCGTGCAACTTTACCAGTGCGCATGATTCCTTCGACAAGACTTCGCCAAATGACCGTCTTACCACTTCCACTCGGCCCAACAATGCTCACACCAATTCGCTGTCTACAAGCCTCGTAAAGTTGTAATATTTTCTCCACTTGATTTCCATCAATAGTCATTTGTCGACTCTTTAATGAATCTTTCACGCACCTTTCAACCTCGCCATAGTCAACCTCGTCACTTTCAACCCCCGGGAAAATATCTTTCAATAGCGAGAAAAATCGCTGAGCATCTTCGGAGGAGAGCTTCGCCGAGATTCCCATTCGAGCCGACAGGACCAATACCCTGCACTCTTGTTCGTGGTCAATCGACCCACCGTCGCGGTGCAGTAATTTGCCAGCCAGAAGGAGAACGCTTTTCAGTGCTCGAAGGCCCCAATCGTAATGCTGCTGACGGGACAGCAGTTGCGAGCTCAAAATGAATAGAGAGACTATTCGACCAGAGAGCAACTTAGCGGAGCGAAAGCCTTGGGAGAATAATATGACCTGAAAACAATAGCAAAGAAAATACAAGTACAAGTCTATTGGGGGAAATAAACCAAATGACATTGAGATGCTCGGAGAGGTGAAGTTAACAACAACAACAACCGGGTCAGGTGGAATGGTGTCCCAGGATCGCAAAAACTAATCTGTATACTTTTAGAAAAACCAGCCATAATATAAACCAACTTTCGTTGTAAACTTATCGAATCTTTGCCAGCTTTGAGCCATTAGCACTCGCCAAAAGTATTGTAGAAAAATGGTAGCCATGGGATTCGAACCAGCGACACTAAGTCGGGAGAATTTCCTACTCATTTATCAGGATTGGCGTTTTAAAGCGCTGAATTTCAGCGGCTGAAAATAAATGATTCATTACAGTTCTCCACATACTTTTGGAGAGCTGTTTAATGATATTCAACTTAATAAAAAATCACTTCTGGTTTCTAGTAATATTATTAATAGATATATTCAATCTTTATTTACCCCTTACCTCGGCAATAAGCTCATTGTCTGGAACTGCCATCGCGACTGGTCTAAATAATTGTTTTAAATTGTCCGGTAGTTTTTGCCGTCCACCGTATCCTTTACTGGCTGGGTTCATCGTTACAAATACACCAGCGTTGTGATTCACTTTAACATCTGAAGGTAAGCCGACTAAATCTCAAACTTTCCTGAAGAAACCTCCACGATTGATCTAATAAATGACAGTAGTGAGGTGGACTGAGCCGAGAATCGAACCCGGGACCTCGGGCACCCGAAGCACGAATCATACCACTAGACCAGACAGCCTATTAATACGTTCAATGTAGCAGAAAAGATGCCATGAATGGGAAGGCCGCACAGTTAAGAATCCTGTTGAGCTTTCGTATGTCATACTCATTTTATGAAAAGGAATAATGTCATGTTGCTCATTGGGAATTGTTATCATTTTACCAGCAAAACTGTACGGTGAAACATACAAATAATTAAACGAGTAAATGATCTGCCTTGCCAAAAATGTGTTCCGCGAAGATCAAATAATTTCCCTGATGAGACGAACCTTGTCCTTGGACAGTTGCAATTTTCAAACAATCAAAAGCGTCGTCAATTGAGTCACAATCATGAGCGTTGATGATGAGAACTCACTGAGGCCGAGGAGATCCACAAAGGAAAGCTTCTTTTTAATTGCTGATTGAATTAATTCAATCTGCTGGGAAATAGCTGACATCTGTTCTTCCAATAATCGATTGAATTCATCAAAACACCCCCAAGCTCCACACCTGAGAGGAGGAGAAGGAGGAGGAGGTTCAGCTTATCGGAACTTTGTGAATTTTTTACTTCAAAAGCTTTCGGAAATTGCGATCATCGTGAAAGACGTAAAATGCGTCGAGGAAAAATAAAAAACCTATTTCTTAGCGGAGCGAAGCTTACCTAAGTAATCCAATAAATATCCTTGTCATACTTTTATAATCTATACCTTCATCACAGTTAAATACCAACACTTGACGACCCAACCAACTTCCTAATGCTTTAACAGATTCAGTCTTACCTAGATAGTAGTAAAGATACCCCAACGACTGCGCACTATGAAGAATCTCACCGGTCCCAGCAGGCCCATAAGGATTTCCTCCGTACCCAAGATGCATTCCATGCATTAAAGTCATGTAACATTTATCAGTGAGGGGAGTGTGGACGAGCTTTGGAGAGTTACCCTGAGGAATGATGAAAGTTCGGAAAATAATCGACAAACCTGAACAGAAAAATAAATGATATCTGAATACAAATCTGGGAAGTTCTCAAGACTCTCGAATCTTTTCATGTTGCCGATTTTTAAGAGAGCAACTTTTTAAGAATTTAACAACTAAAGTTCTGCAACTGTTTTGCGTCGAGTAGATGACCATCACCTGGTATTCAAACGAGTATGACTGCCGACAAGCCAGCATCTCAACATGCGCATCGCCATTCGTGGAAGAGTAGAACCGTAACTGTTTATACCTGAATATATCAAAGTCAAGGTCGACCTAAAGATACTCCTACCATCCCCAATCTTTCCTCTTGATAACCCTTTTATCGACAATCTCTTCAATAATGGATGCATTATGAATAACATCCATTATCAAACCCTCCAGCTTCGCTCCGCTAAGATTATCTGCATCTTTTTGCATTTTCGTAAGGTCCCCTAATCTTCCCATTAATTTAAAATGAATATCTTTCATTGACTTTCCACTTTCCAGACAACCTTCAACCTCCGCAGTGAATCCAACAGCCTCCCCAAGGCACAGAATCTGTCCCGGTAAATCGAGCAAGTCACCGCCTTTGTAATTAGCAAGAAGAATCTTCAGAGTGCGTACCATGCACGCATCAAGCTCACTTAGCCATACCTCAATCGATCGCGTGATCGATATTGCATCTATGAGTTTAACTTCTTCTCCCATCGAACTCACCATTGCTGTTATTCGATTGTTTCCATCGATTTCAACTTTATAAATTCCCGCAAACAAATTTTTCAAATGGCCTTGAACAACTCCAGAATCGTCACTGCGCCCCAAAATCTCCAAAAGATCTTCATCGCCGATGAAGTAGAGCCTCGGACAAGTCAACCTCTTTTCTTCAAGATACTCGTTCAACGCTTTCTGGCATCGATCGATTTGATCAGCCATCGAATTCAACTCTGAAACTTTACACTTTTCCCGATAGCCGGTCAATAAGCTGCTAACAGCACGATTGCTCTTCGACGAGTATGTTGAATTGACAAAGTGTCTGAAGGCTTTGTCGACTCGCGAGAATCTTTCTTTCTCGGATGGTAAAGCTCCACGTCCGAGGACAGGCTCGAGATAGACCCACTTCCGCTGCACCTGATAGAAAACAGAAAAGATTGACTTCTGAGAATCCAACCGACGTGAGCGACAATGTACCAAAGTTGCACAATCTAACAGCCCTCATTAGCATCGTTATGTGGCATTTTTATTCAATGCCATAATAGGTCTAGTAACAATACCGATAATTCTTGCCCTATTCCCCCAAGCCTCACTTTATTAAGTAGTTGTAAAATTTGAGCCAATGCATTTAACTTGTCCTCAATTCTTTCAACTTCATCTTTAAATCCATAATAAAACTTCGACTCCTTCAACGATAAACATAAGCTTTGTTGTTCACTCAATCCACTTAATAAATCTTGCCATTCTTTTATAATATCCAACCTCACTCCATCACATGTTATATATTCTGACACCTCTAGCTGTGTCGCATCAAACCAACAATTAAGCTCGGATACAGCTTCCCGAAGAGTCACCTCTCCAACGGCGCGCGCCACTAATTCCCGAATAGTTTTTTCGTTTTTAAGGATTTCATCACAATTTTCGAGGATAGATGAAACCGTTAGATTCTCCAATCGAGTGTCTTTGGGTAGTCCAATGATAGAAAAGAGAATCTGAAAGCAAAAAAGTCACGCGCCACGAAATTACTGATAAGGAAATCGATCGCGTGATCGACTTGGACTTACTCTCCAGTGATCCTTCTCGAATGCCTCGCCCGTTATACATGATTTTATAACAGGGTAAGTATTTTCCAGCGCGCCACAAAACTTCATCATCATTGCGAGCACCGAAGTGGGTCTCGAGCCCCCAGAGCATTCTCGGATCTGATCAGTTACGGTCAAGTAATTTCGCCCAATTCAATCCGAATCAAATTTCTCGAAAAATTCCTGGTAAAAATTTCCTAATTTTCGCCAAAATTTTTTCGGAAACTTCCGGCAGGTTCATCAAATCTGATACAAGGTCTCAAATTGCTCGGAAAATTTCTGTTATGAGACGATGATTTCCTGGGCAAGTTGTCGGTCACCTTGGGAATCCATTCGTCGATGAATCGAGCAAGTTTGGAGACATTTGGTCGAAAGTCCAACCAGAGCTGCTCGCCGAGCTCGAACAAGGACGAACGAAATTCGGCAAAGACTCTCCAAGAAGAAATGGCGGCGGCTATCTCGTCATTAACAATAGAATAACCTTCAATCTGAAATGGGATGAGAAAAACGTCACGCGCCATGAAATTGTACTTGTGGCTGATCCAAGCCGAATTCAGCACAGTCACTGTAGAGAGCATCTGGACAGAGGCAATTCTTGCGCGCCACGAAACTACTTCCTACCTGCCGATTTCTGTACCTCTGACCAGTCGTTCTGCCATTCTTCCATTCGTTGACAAATTTCCATTAAGCCTTCCGAAAGTGGGAAATCATGTTCATCAACAATCGGTTTTAAAGCCTAAATCGATCAAACCTCGCTCAACCTAAAGATACTTCTCACCTTCCATCGAGATTCGTATCTTTCAACTTCATTTTTAACCTCCAAAATCCGACTGCCGATTTGTTCTTTCAATTTCTTCTTCAATTCCTCCACAACATTTCCGAAACTTTCTATTTTCTCCGTCACTGCGCCACATAATTCTCGTACTTCTTTCAAATCTATCACGCCCCCTCCAGAGCTCTCGACTAATCTGGCTCGTCCGGCAATCGCGTCCAGTTTTTGATTTATTTCCGGCAGCTCAATCGCCAACTTGCGCACTTCAAGCTCGGATTCGGATATTCCTTTCACATTTTGTGGCGCAGCGGTCATTTTCCCGAGAGAATCCTGCAACTTATCGACAAGACTTTTAACTTGCTCATTCAACCGTCGTTTCAGTGTTATAACCAATTCAAAGGAAAACCTAGAATCTTAGGTTGATGCGTGCAAGATACGAAATATCTTAGCTTACCTGTCTATCTGCTCCTCCACAACTGTCTTCAATATAACAGTATGAAGCACCATACAATCGACTTTAACAAAATCAGGTAGTCTTTCCAATTCTTTTTTCTTTTTCCTCATCCCCTTTAAATTATCTTCCCAAACACTCTCCTCTTCATTTTCCATACCTTCCACTATTTCCAATAATTTCTGCTCTCCGAGGCCCCCCAATACCTGACAGTTCATTGCCATGTAGAACGACGATAGAAATCGAATTTTAATATTCTATCATTTTTCCGCCGAAAATCGTCCCACAAAGCAGCTCTTTGATACATTGAAAAACTGGGCTTTTCTATCTCCATTTTCGAGGGTGTAAAGACCTGCTGGAATCCTTCCGAGTTTTCCTGCCGGCCGGCCTGTTCAACAAACTTTTCGGACTATGCAATCATATTTCCCGATTGTTATTGCTGAAAGATAGAAGCTCCCTTGGAGAAGGTCGCCGGTTCGATCCACGGTGAGGGTATTTTTACCCCCCAATGAGAGACTTTAGTTTTTTCTTCTTCCAACTTGTCCAACATTTCCTCGCCTCGACTGTAAACAATCGCCAATGCTTTTTTAACCTCAGAAGAATCTAAGAGAAGCATCCTCTTGAGGTATGAAATGCGCGCTTCAAGCTAAGATACCCTCGGTTAGCTTCCTGTAGATCTCAGGTGCTCCTCTGAAGCCTGCAATGCTCTCAATTCGCCCCACAAATTTTCCAACTTCTCGGTAATATTTCTGATCAACCCAAAATATATCAAATCGATCGCGCGATCGATTATTACTTTTCTAACCTCCTCCACTGTCGGCTTCAATGTCACTTCTTTTCGACTCACAATCACATCGACGCGTATCTTTAGGTCAACTTTCAAGCACCCGATGAGAATCTACAACCTCCGGAATGGTCTTATTAAATCCGAGCAGCCCTCTCATCAATTGGACTTCGACAATCGCTTTCAGTTGACGATCCAAATGAGCTCTCCAAGGCTTAGTCAACGAATCCTATCAAAGGCGTATCTTTTGGAGTTATGAAAAGCCAGCTTGAACCTCCTTATCAGCTCCAACCCTTTCGGCCATTATGTCCACTTTCCTCTGTAACTCCATGAGCCTCATCTTCCACATGTCATATTGACGGAGGATACACAACGAAGATAAATTAAGCAAACCACATAGGATCTGAAAGAGCGAGTTCATCATCATCATCAATCCTCAAGTATAACTTATTGTGATAACTAAATGATCAAGTAAGGAAATACGGATATGGCATCTGAATCCTACATTCAACCATTAATGGCAATTTCAAAGGATAGTCCAATTCTTGTTCGACGACACGATACTATTTCTGACTCAACTACAGTTTCCTACGGCATGAAGATGATGATCCGGAAATGAAGGGCAAGGTGGATGAAAATAATATTTGAGACTATCATCACTGTCGGTGCTCAGGCCCAACAACCAATCTCACTTCCGACCCAGCCACCCTCCGAAGAATAATGATAATTGTCCTGATAAAAGACACGCTATTACGAGACATAGTACGATGTATACTTCGACGGTACTTGGACTCTGCCCTGGATACTCCACACAAAAAAATGTCGACAAGAGCATTCTCCATCCTAGCTGCCCCCCCAACTACTACTACTTCTGCATGTGCATTCCTCAACATCTCATTTATCCCTTTTAACCTTCTCCTGCCCTCCTCCGCTCGATCGGTGAATGTCTTCAATTGCTCCAAAGTATTCCAATTCGTATTAGATGACTTCGTGAGTGTCTCCTCAAATGCCAATGCTTCGTTCAACAGCATCGGTTTTTGAAATGGTAGAAGGTCCAATGATAGACTATTATAAAATATACAAACTTCTCGCAATGTCACCGCAAACTTAAAGTATCTTTCCCATACTTCAACCTCACCCGCTAGATTCTTCGGAATGGCATACCCAGCATTTTCGAATGCCCTCGCCTCCTTGATAGCTACCAGAAGCCTTCCGTCATAATTAACATTCAAATCTCCGCTGGCTATAGATTTGATGGAAACTACTGCAGCTGATACGTCCAAGCGGACCGCCGAAAGACTTTCGCACCATTTCTTAAAAAGCGCATCTTTCCTCGCTTTAATTCGCCTCAATAATTCCCGACACTCATTTGCCACACCACTCGCTCCCTCCAAATCACGGAGGAATCCTGAGTTGGGAGCAACTGCCGACAACATCTGTTCGACTTCTCCCCGCGCCACACTAAGGTTCTTCAAATCAGAAATGAAATCGATTGACTTTTCCCGTCCTAGATTATCTTTCATCTCTGAAATATGCCTCTTCAACATCATCATTATCGTCTCCCTTTCACTTCGTAATGCATCCTTCATCACAGAAAACTCCATCATGGCCCCAAAACGACCAGACACTCCACGAATAGTCGCCACGACATCCCCCCCGACAGTTGACGAGCTCAGCTGCCGAGATATCACAGGTTTCAACCTCAATACGATCGGCTCGGCCTTCCTCGCATATTGGATGAAGAAGCTTCCCCATTGAGCATCCGAATATTCACTAATACCGAAGACACTCCCACGAGTGTTAATGTTGAGTAAATCCTCAGCAAGGCTTTCCACTTCGGCCGGAGTGATCGAAGATGAGCTGTCGGATGCTATCAGTCGTAGTTGTTCTAGTTGTTGACGAATTGAATTGATACAACGAATTCGGTCGGCCAAACGAATGGGAGAGTTGAGTACCTTAAATGGGCTGTGCCGAGAATTGAACTCGGGACCTCTCGCACCCTAAGCGAGAATCATACCACTAGACCACACAGCCGATGAGAAAGACCACCTCTACAAACCCTGCTTCACCTCTTTCATATATTCCCTTCCCAACAGACTCCCATCTTGAACACTCTCCACCCATCTGTCGAGGACCTGATGACGCAATACGAAAAAGCGCGCGCCCAGTTAATCGATTTTCGCCCAACCCACCTTGACCGCTTCTCGAAGTACAATGGACGTTGATTTATCTTGGTGGAGCCGAAAGATATCTTTGAGGTCAATTAAGCGGCGACTGACTTCCGAGCAGACTTTGAACGATATGACAGTTAAAAGTCTGATAAAAGGACAAATCGATCAAATGGGACGCATTCGACCTCCAAAAATATCTTACCGTTTCATTCTTTTAGCTGGATAAGGAGGATCTATATTCTCATGAAGGTTCTCCAATATCATCAAAGTCTCATCTATCTCACCATAAATGTTCGACAGTGGCTGTTGTTGTTGTTGCTGCTGAGGGAGGAGAACTGAAATTTATTCAACTATAATCATGACAACAATCGCTACCACGAATACGACTACACACCAACATCGAGATGCTCCTCGCAACTCATAGTGAATCATCGAAATCTAAGCACGCTGCTATTGCCAAGCAAATGATCAATACGAATCAACAACATTATCACACCCACTAACCGAGTCATCTCTCACCTCCATTTGATATATTAAATATTAAAGGTGCATTGGTCGAACACTTCGCAAACTCCTCCGCGATTGTCGATGCCTGATAAGTGCTATTCTTCAATATCCTTCCTATCAACTTCCCTATCAATGGCTATGGACATTGCTAATCGTGTCATGCTTATTTTCACTCTATTAACACAATCCCTAGCTTCTTGCTACATCATCATCACGAATCTAGATGATGATGATGATGCCGCCCTGGCCTATTCTCATTATCTTCCTCTTCAATATTAACCCCCTTAAAGACTCATCATACCGACTTTTTCTCAACGTATCTCGAAATTATTGACACCCCCTCCGTCACCCTTCTGCCACCGTTTCCCGATTCCTTCATTCCTCTCCAAAAAGCAGCCTCATCATACGGGATAATCACCTATTCAGAAGTCTTGCTAATCTTACCAAATCTTGCATTTCCTCAACGCCTCCTTACATTGTCGGTAACCTCCTCGTTGTAATTCATAACATCCGATGATCCTCTCTGCAGTGATGCTTCCAAACCAGCTCTCAGCGATTCACTAAAAGCCCCAAAAATTTCAGAAAAATAGAATTTCCAAAAATTCTTCTACATCGATCCTCCGACGTCCGTGTCCCCCAGTAACTGCGGAAATAAGGCTCCCCCAATTTCTGGGCGCGTGACTCTGCCTCACCTTCGAGTATACTTCTCTAAGAATGTTATCCAACCCTTGCCTTGCCCCTCTCCCGTCGATTGTGACTGTCATGACGCTTCTCGTCATCATTGTTGTTGCCGAGGACAGCTCACCCATACCAGTTTTGATGAACACCACCACGGTGCTGCTACCAGCTGAGAATGGTTAAAATAATCAAACAACAAATATTCCCCAAACCTTCAAGAATTGGGACTATTTGATCGTAAATGCTTGTCAATGTGACATTCCTGAGCGTCCCTCCATTGCCTGTTTGACTTTCATAGGCGAACAGGACCTGACAAGCAGATAAGCAGCAGCCTTCTAACAAAAGGACACCCCCGACAGATCGATATCTTTTCCAGTTCGCGCGAACATCTCCGAAAGTCACTTTTCCGATGTTCACCTTAGTGTTTATGTCATCCATAAATCTCTCGAGTTCAGTATTAGACTCCGGGTTGGACCTGCTGCAAACGTCACTCGCCACAAAATACTATTTAACCTGAAGGTAGCTCTCTCTCTTTGGCTAATACCCAAAAGCGCCATGCATGCTTCAACGATGAACTCTTTACGAGGATCAGGTTGAGTATGATAATCAAATGAAGCGTTGTAGTCAGCCATACGAGATACTCGGAAAACCAAGCTACAAAGTATCTTACCTGCGTCAACCTGGGATACTTTCACAATAATCCCATGATTTTTAAGAACCCAACTCATCTCATTATCACATTACTATGCGATTACATTGGAAATAAATCGCTAGATCGAACAACTAAGAATACCATACACCTGATTAGTATCTTGCAAGGTTCAAGCTAAGATAGTAATTAACTATAAACACAAGGCAACGATAATTAGCTGAAATTAACCTAGATCAGTCTCGGAAACACTCCAAAGATTTCGCAAACCTCCATCGCCGCTGCTGCCGATGATGATGATCGTTTAGCCGATTTAGTTGCCACCGACAACCTGAGAAAATGAAAGGTAATAGAAGACGGAATAAACAATTAAAACAAACAAGTCTAAAAACACCAACCGACATTAGCACTCATCAACACTGTCAACCACCGGGGGTATGTGAAGATATAAATGATAGTGGCATATTCGGAACAGAGGACACTTGAAACAGCATGAATGCATCAATTCCATCCCAACAACTTTAATAAATTACAAAATATAATAGATATTTTGACGAGAAGAATGACAAGCATTATACAACAAAGCTGCTGCTGCTGCTTTTGCTGCTTACCGTCTTCAACTGAGAGAGCCACCTCATATATTCCCTTTGCTCCTTATCAAGTGCAGTAGCATCGATGAAATCACAGACTGCATCAGTTAAGCCAACTTCGGCAAGATACTCATCGAATGCCTCTTGCATATTATCATCCAAATCTTCAAACTCTGGGCCATTGTAGCTCGAAGCGGATTCCTTCTCAGCAACAGACGTGAATGCACGGCAGTTACCAATTACATAACGATGACCCTCACCGGCTGCTGTACCTAACAAATAGAGGGATCACCAATAACAGTGACCAGACGGAAAATTCGAAATATACCAAACATTAATACGGTAAAATGTTCGAAATAACAAGACATTGATAAAGGAGCTTACTGCAGTAAAATATGAGACCCTGACCAGCCTTGTTCTCAACGGTGACAGTGAAATCTGTGGCTTCAGCGGGCTCCATAGCATCCTCACCTTGACCATCCTCACCTGATAAATAAATATCAAAGATACCTTATAGGTTGACTCACTACCTTCCATGCCATCGAATCCAGCATCATTAAATGGGCTTGTCAGCTGCCATTCGACAACAGCAGTTTTATCACCAGTAAGTTGGCGAGTGATGCTCATGTTGACATCACCTTCGACTTCATCAAACTTCCAGGTTTGGTCGGCCAGGAATTGCTTGCAGATGGCCGGTTGCTCATATCTGATATTAAACTAATATAACATTTATTAAATTAACTTACGATTCCTTCTCGTGCTGCAACTCAGAGGCGAGGGACTTGCTCAATTTGGCGCAGGCAGGGCTGGAAAATGCCACGGAAGACATTCGCATGACACCTTAATAGTCAATAATAGAGTAATACCAAACGGCTGCTTACCTAATGATCGAGCCGCAATAGCTCTGGTGGCAACAACAGGAGCGTATTTGACGGCAACACGAGAGATCATCATAATTAATAAAAATGTGAAGCTGAAGAAATGATGAGAGATCATAGGTCAAGAAGATCGCATTGAACATTCATCATACACTTCAATGATCTGATGAGATTGCCTTCGATCATCTGATGGCCAGGCTCATCGGAGACGTCGCATCACTCAAGGATGAACCACCAAAATTAACGTTGTCACAGATGTGCGCGCGTACATATGATATATGCGCACGCCCTGCCGATCGATTAGTTATTGTGTCTCGCTTTTGCTGTATCTAAGGTTGAAGCATGCAAGATACTAGGGAGGTTGAGAATGATTCACTGAAGTCCGTGTATTATCTTAGACTGACTTTCGGGTTAAATGCGTTGGGGCAAGAGTGGGCGCGGAATGGTATATTAGGTCAGCGAATGGCGCAGCGCAAGATACGCGATATATCACCGTATATCACTAACTTCTTAGCTTGCCGCGTGCAAGATACCCGGCAGGTTGGTCCGTCTACCATGTCCTCCCGTCCACGTCAACTGATATCCACCGAAGAATACCTTGGTAAGACCCTTTCCTCCTCTGACTTGCATTTCTTTTTAGATTTCTTCGACACCACCGATACCGAGACCACCTCGGATTCTCCTACAATCCATATCCAATCTCGAACATTGAAATCTTCCGACCAATTGAAGTAACACTTTACCTCTATAGTGCTCATCTACAATCCCTTTTGATTGTATAGTAATGTCATCCAATCGTAAGTTGAACAAAGAGGTTATCGTAATTTATCATCAGTACAGTGTAGTTTATGATAAAATATTGTTTTTCACTCACCGACAGAGACTCATTCGAAAGCATTTTATATCGGCTTTATGGTTGTCAAACCGAAAACATCAAACAGACTATTCAACCTACTAAACTGATGACAAGTTGTCAAGTTTAGGTTGGATGAAGCTGATTGCAGATTGGCAGTTGAGAGGGTCCTCGAAGCGGTGAGAAGGTTTAGTAATTTCGTGGCGAGTGACGATTAAGATACTTTGGATATGTCTGCAGCTTCACAGGAGTGGTCAAACTCAAGGGTCAGCTCGTTTGTTGAAGATTATCAACGTAGCGCAATCTGCTGGGGATTATGGATCCATCATAGAGGCCTATGTCCGACATGTTTTGTATCATGCATGCTCCAACCTACGATACCATTCATAGGCTGGCCCGTATGAGCTGCTAAACACCCTTTCAAAGGAGATGCCTTTGCTTTTCCAAGCCATTCATTTTCAATTTAACTTTAACGATCCAACTTGGCGACATAAGTTAAAGTAATCCTACCTCGGATCGAACCTGGGCCATTCGATTGCTATTTCAGTCGCGCCCTTGAAGCCAGAGAGGCTGTTTTGGAATTCGGCCTTCAGCCAGCGGGATATTCGGGTAGGTATAGGAGATATGTCGTGAAGTATGATATATCATTACACCCTTACATTTTAGATGTCCCAACAGCACCTATCAGGAACAATTCACGAAGACGACCGGAAACTGCCAGATATCGAACGAATCAGAACACAGAAGTGAGGGGGGGGGGGGGTTGGGTGACAAATATTAAGATTATTGATCCTCTCAGCTGCACCATCATCGGTGTTATAGATTTCGTCGTCCAACTAGTGCCCCTCTTTCAAAGGCTTATCCAACAACAGAATCACGTTATCCATGACTCCTCCTCCTCCTTGACTTAGTGTTGGTTAATATAAGGGAACGGTCTATTGCGATGTTTTATCAGGTTGCGGTCTCCGAAGCCGTAGACCTTGTTAGATTTTTACAGTGCGATTCCTTACTGTAGCATTTCACAGCCCCCCCGCGCTGGCTTGACACTTTAAGAGTAGATACCATGAAAAAATGTTAATATTTAATCGATTTGGCTTGTCGTTCTAATAACGTTACTCCAGTAATATTACTATTAAATGGTCCAAGTTAACTTTACTGAAGAGGTTGAACTAGAACGAGTTCATGTAAGATGGTTGATTCGGAAGTTGGACGGGATACCGCTCATGCTACCTTGTATCAGAATCTCAGCCCACATAATCGACAAGAATACTTGGAACGAGTCTTCGCCAAATTTGATACTGTAAGCTTGTGGTATCATAGGTTGAAGCGTGCAAGATACGCAGTACCTTGAGAACCAACACTTTATCAGGACGGTAGTGGAGAGATCGAGTATCCGGAGCTTCTTGCTGCCATGCGATTTCTTGGCATTCAAACAAGCTCCTTCATTGTTAAGAAGTTGTTCTCGGATATGGATCAGGTAGATGTTCCATGCCGGAATCGAACCCGATATCTTTCGATTGCTAGGATAAGTCGGGTACAATCGACGTTGAAGAGTTTATAGAATTCTTCTTCAAAGTTAAGAAGTTGGATGATCTAAAAGAAGAGCTCAGCCATAGGAGGAAGCAATATATATTTCGTCATAGGATATTAAACATGTAATGAAAATGCCTCGCCCCCGCCTCCTCCTCCCCCGCCTAAGACAACTCTTCCAAATTGGCCCAATCTGAGCCCCTCTATCGAGGGGCCCAATTCCCCTTCATATGTTATCAGGAAACGGCTTAGAATTGCTACTATTTCTTGTCGGGGAGCACTAATTAAAGGGCTTCACGACTACTTGAACAGTTTATTCTCCGACCCACATCGGTCGTCGTATCGATTGTTGTGGATCAATTTAGTGCCCCTCTTTTGGGACCTTCTCTTGTCAGGTATATTTTGGTATTATTTTTTACAGTATTCATTCTGGTTATTATTTACTTATCGGATGTAGCAACATCTGGTGATTCAGCCATAGAAGGAACACAAGCAACGTACTTCAATAATTTCATGGCGCGTGACGATTCATACACCACCTACAGGTCATCCTCCTCCTCCTCGTCCTCACAAGTGACCAGCAAATCCTCCTCTACTTCTCCTGTTGTCGTAGCCATATTTGCCCTCAGTGGCATTTTGCTCATCACCATCGCCTACGTGGTCATTGGCCCTATCATAATGCTCAAGTATTAACAGAAATCTACCTTTCTTTCGTGAATCAATTTTCGAAGGTACAAACGAAAGCAAGACGAGAAGAATGGCAAGACACAGTATCTAAACAGGCAGCGGTCCATAGGTGGGCAATTCCACCTTTATTTCGGGCATGTCCCGTTTGTTGATATTATCTTTAAGCAGCAGATTCACGCTACCCTAGCTACTTTGACAGAGCTAACTCATGGCAAGTAAAAGGGTTTGATGGTGGGAATGATGATAGTAAGTTTAATGCCAGCACACGAGTTCGATCCCTGGATGGGGCATTTAGTGTCAGCGGGAGGAGGACGATTATCAAGATTGAAGAGTCAGGAAAGCATACGAGGAAGTGACAAGGTTATAATAAAAGGGAATCTTTTTTGGACGGGAAATTTCGGAAAATTCCACGAATTGTCTTTGTTGTTTTTTTTAAATTCTGCATGCCGCCAATGGTCGGTGAGGGTGGTCCAGATATGGGATGATTTCACCGAGATATTACTTCTCTGTGGATCAGTGGATACGTGTGGAGTTTGAAGTCGTAGGGAGTACTTATGACGTGGATGTCGTCGCGCGCCACAAAATGAGTTTTTATGTTTTCTTCAGTTACGGAGGTCATTTATCAGGCAAGCATCTCAGGTGTCATTGGCAGGAAATAATGTTTTGCCTCAACTTGAAATTCAACGTAATCTTATTGGCCGAAAATAAATCAATTATACAACCTTTAGCGTTTACCGGATTTTACCACAATAAGCAAGAAGATGAGGATAAGGCCTTTGTTGGTCCAACTAGGTGTTTTAACCCACTCAATACTAAAAAATATGCATGGCAACCTCCTGTGTAGTCCTGTTGATCGCCACTCTTGTTTTGAGTTACAGTTGTCATCAATCCGATCTATTTTGAATCTTGCACGCGTGAACCTGAGATATTTTTCCTATGACTCGCCATCAAAATTCCTTATCAGCCGAAAGCAGCAAATATGAACGCACCGCGAAGCTGATTGTAAACTTCGTTGGTCGATTGCCTCGATCGTATTGGCAGGGTGTTGATCTACGAGAAGAATCCCACTTCCATTGGATAGTTGAATTGGCTGCACATTGTGGATTACCACCGGAATGGAAGGAATTTGTGGAAGAAGGTTCGGGGCAAATCGCCTATTATCATCCGAGGTTGAAAGTAGTATTGCTGATGATGATGGGGGCGGAGTTGAATCTTTGGAGATCATCATCAACTGGCTGTGTCGGTTATTAGTTATTACAGAAGACGCATCCTATGTTGACCAGATTTGAGGAACTTGTTAAAAAACAAAGAGAATTTATTCGAAGAAATAATAGGTATTTAAATTGATAAGATTGATGCGTCGCACTGCGCATAAATTGTGCAATATCTTTGGGCGAGCGATACTTGAAGAGATATCTAATGCATG
>JAAPAO010000424.1:0-31173 GCA_013115145.1 Perkinsus chesapeaki
TCACACACCCAAACTCCTTTTTATAAGGCTTATTAATATATTCTTGTGGTTGGTTGCACCGAGACCGTCCACAATTGACTTTAGTTCGCGCTCGCCCAAAAACAATAGACGGGCGATCATACACGTGGTTTATGCCCCTCAGCATGAGCTTTGAATGTGGAAGGCAGCCCACTGCGTGTGGGGCATAATAAAGAGGATCAGGCGGAGTTGACCCGCACTGAGATGCGAATAAGCTCGGTTAATCGTCCGCGTAGTAGGAACGTAACAGGCAGTTGGTGGACTAGTATGATAGTTATACTAACAACTATATTCATGTACAATAACTGTTATAGTACTACAAATGGTGGATTCGGATACTGACATTGTTACGCACACCACGCAGGCCATGGCGTGCAACCCAGCAAGTTGTGAGTTTAGGCGCAGATTCGCCTCTTAGATCGCAGCGCAGTCTCCGTATTCTTTAATGTTGACAATGGTTGTGGTTAATTATGGCTCACCAATCGCAGCAAAGTGTGACACCTACTCCCAATAAGCAGGGTGGCTTTTGGGAGAAGAGTAGCAGTATTTAGCGTGAAGTTGATGTTTCTGAAACCCCGGCGAGAACACCAATATCAGTACGGAAGCACATATCCCGTAGATAATATCCACTGTGGGATTGATTAGTGTACATTCAGATCATAGACTCAAACTGTGATTCCAATCGCACAACGAGCAAATGACCGAACAAGACACACCGTAAGGCTATTGGATAATGAACAGTAGTGATTAGGAAACCCCAATAACACGTAATTTATATACACCGATAACCGGAGAATGATCGCTCGTATCAACCTCGGGGACTGAGCGGTATTCTTCGGGTAGAAGAGCTTGAGGATATGAAACTGAATGAATCTATTCATAATGCGCATCGACAAGCCCTTTACCTCGGCACAAAATACGATCACACCAACTAGGGACGCGCTTCGGCGAATACTCCTTGCCACCGGTACCAACAACTTTCTTATAGGTTGGTTTAAAACTAAGAGGGGGCTCCCACAAAGTACTGGATGGGGTGGACTGACAGCAAAACCACACTGACCTCTGGGTGGAACTAGGCTTGGCCTGGAACTTACTTGTGACCTGCAAATGAGCTCGTCGGTAGACTCATCAAAGGCAACTTCAGATCGGGCATTCCAATCGCCAAAAGCAAACATCGCCGTCGATTCAAAACAGTGCATAGAGTTCAGTCTCAAGTTGTCGATAATTCTATAATATCTGACAGCATAAAAACAGATAAATTGAGAGACAAAACCAACTATACTCACTGCCGGCGCCGCATCTCGGCACCGCCCTCGCCGGCTGATAGATGTACCGCAACAGCCACCAATGAGGTGTCTCCCAGGACAATACGCATTCCGGCTGCTCCTTTGTTTCCGGTGTAACCATAAGTACCAGTTTTACATACATCTTGACTAACATAGTCGACATACTTGTGAATATCTTTCCGTACAAAGCATGCGAGTAGGATACCAACGAGCTCGACGTAGCTAACCAAACGATATCCAGGTAAAGCGCTCTCCCAGATGTCGAGCCATCTATACGTATTATGATTGTCCTTCCACAACACATTTACCGGCTTCAGCTCTATTGTCTCTTGTAGACTGATAAAAACTACTTGGGTATCTTCAGGTGGTACCAGGGCCCCTGGAACTTCGCTAGGAACTTTCTGAGCGGCGACGTTCCACGTTAGCATCAATATTTTTAAATCTTTCCCAGGTTTCTTTGTAGTGGCCGTTCTTGCCATCAGCTCCTCGGACGCGCGAGAGCTCACACCGCCCAGCTCATTAAAGTCTATGTCGACATCCCCGTCATCGGGACGATCGCCCCCACTCGATAAGCAAATAGGTTCGCCATATCTCCATAGCCAATCGAACCGGAAACTATACTTAGGGCCCGTGTACGAGACTTTAGCTTTCTCAGCAACACTTTGGGCTTGCAGTAACGCGGTCTTAAATGGGCTGGCATCTACAGAAGATGCATATGGATAAATCTCAAGCCAATCTTCCTTGGCCTCTCGTCTGCCACGAGATGACCAGTAAACATAAAGACCTGATGCATCATAGGTAACCGAAACATTCCGCGTAATCGGAATGCATTTCGAGACTTCGGGGCCTGTCACGACCGATGCTTGCTCGAAATCATAGACCAGAAGAGCAGCTTCTTCTGGTCGAGACCGTGAGCATACAAGTAGCAAGCCCGATCTTGAATATGTCTTTGTGTCTGAGCTTTTAACCTCAGCAATAGTGGCACCAAGCAGCCGTTCATCCCTTTGGACCTGAGTACACACGGAGATATACAGTACAAGTGCGAATGTGAAGATACGCCTACTTCTGACTCGGCCAGTGGCTTGAGGTAAAGCTCTCGGTCATCACTCAGCGTTTCGGAAGTTGCCGATATATCTTCTTCATCAGAGACAACCTGCGGAGCAGAAGGGCTTATCGGTGATGTCAAAGGCTCCATAGAGGAGCCATCGACATAATCGGGGCATGGTTGCATCTCAAAATCGCTGATAGGTTCTTCAGAACGCACTATAAAACTCAATAGAGTACAAGTCCAAACAACGTATCATACAATATCTATCAAGACTGTTCATCAATAATGCACTTCATAGTATAGGCCATTATTAGTTGAACGTGTCCTTGTCAATAATACCCAATAGTGATGCTCCGTTAACATGGGCTGGCATAAAACCACCGTTAAGTGACATACTACTGGTCAGTGTTGGAGGTGGTTCTGACAGACCATCGACATCTATTACAGCTACTTGCTCTAGACCCAACATAGTGAAGATGAAATGTAGACGAGCAGCAGGAGTATTCGGGCCAACAACGAGCGGAGCCCAATCAATGAGGTCAGCAAGAGCAGTCCAATCGACTAAAGTATAATCGGGGTCCTCGCCCATCTCATACGACTCGGAGGCCACCAATGCAAGGTCAAGCGCTTTCGCGGTTCCTCTGAGAACTGGGCGCCCTCCTTGGTACTGCACCACAGGCACGTAGGGGTCGATTGGGCGATGGTGTCGCATTTGGTCTTTAGGAGGTTGCAGATAGTATCTTGCCACTTCGTCCAGTTCACGCATGGTCGTACCACGGAGGCTGGCAACCTTACCAGGCCCCATATGATCCATCATATCCTTAGCAGAAAGAGCGTATTGATCATCCCTTAGTAGAGCAGGAGTATAAGGAAGTTCACGGAATATAAGCATTACGTCATAAAAGCTGGGCATTAAAGCACCGTTAACTGTATAAGCCACTAGGACCGCCGTTATGACGGGAACCAACAGAGAAAGATTGTTAGTAAGTTCGAAGACAATCACAGCAGTAGAGATGGTACGAGTGAATCCTCCAGATAGAGCAGCAGCACCGACTATAGCATAGGCATTGGCTGGCTTCTCGAAAGAGAACAGCTTGGTCGAGTCGCCAATTGTGAAGGTAACTAGATAATAAAACCTGAGGGACATAAGAACTAACTAGGTAACAGTTAAGCACACATACCGGCCTAGTAAAGCTCCAGCGAGGAAGGTGGGAGCGAAAACACCAGCTGGTAACGGTAAACATATAACAACAGCAATCCCTGAGAAGAGCATGTATGAGCTTTGAAAGAGTAGCGAATGCAGCGGTCTTACCAAGCATCTTAATGATAATGATGAAGAACAAATAACGGTCCCAACTTAGAGGTCCTTGGGTGGAGAACAGTTCATTTATGGTCACTTTATCACAGTTGCGCAGCCAGGGGATGTAGAAATCACAAAGTGCCACTAGCGCAGTAGCAACGGCACAGAAGAGAATCTAGGAGGTCAGCTAAGAGAGGTCCTGCTATTAGGATCACATACCTGTCGGAACCTTGTCGTTTTGAAGCGTTTAGTGGCATCCAACATCCGGGCTAGGATCCACGCGAAGAGACCGCCTGTTAAACCTGGAAATAGCAAAGTATCTTGAGACGTTATCCGCGGCGGCGTTGTTACCGGCAACGACTCCTAGCAGGGCGAAGTTAATTAGTTCCCACGATATGTCCCAATTAGGCAGATTATCGATGGGCTGGAATAAATCTATCGTATTAGAGGCCTGTTAGCAAGGAGAGATAACGCGACTGATGGCAGAGGGGATGTTACCTGGAATAATTTTATTGTGATAGTGCAGCAAAGGACGCAAACCATGCTGGTCCAGAGATGATGAACAACGAAGAAGGAAGCAGTAACCTCAATGGAGAATAATAAGGCACCAAATGGACAACCAAAGGTAGATACAACACCACAGCATACAGCAGCACTTAGGACCTTTGGAGGGGGTAGAACACAGGGGCTCGACTCTACAGAGGTTAACGCGTCTTACCTGCATCCATCGGGTCCTTGATTGCCGACACGAGCGAAAGAACGGCAGGCTGGTGAGCATATACGCTAGACAACTAGCAATGTGTACGTAAGGGCCTTCCTTACCAGCCCATAAACCACCTACATGAAGGGGATGTTACTGACCTCTCACACGTGAATCCAGGCACCTCCCAACACTAAAGTAAGTCCCACGCATTTGGCCACAAACGTCTTAGGCTCAAGTGTGCCAGGAAGAGACGCCCCGCCCAGGATCGTTTTCACTTGGGGGATTCCTGATCCGATTGCCTAAGGTGCCAACAATGGGAGAAGGACGTAATGTACAGCGATTTACCTCAGTCGATAGAAGTTGACAGACGAGGTTGGCTAGGATTACCAACCCTACACTATAGGATATATATGATAGGGGATGGCTGAGCTTGTCGAAGTCCTTACAAGGCTCCTCCTCTGCTGTGGCTGCATCGCAGGCGATACTCATACGTACCCCCTTCAACCTAAACAGAGACTATAGAGACTATTAGAGGGCAGATGAAGGTTACCATTCCTGAGCAACATCCATGCCGTAGCTGATGGCTGCATCGAGAACGGCAAGGAGAGCGAGCAACGTCCAAAACTTAGTATGTAGACGTCGAAGGAAGCCTCTACGGCTACCAGCTGTCGCTCTTGAGCTCGTCAAGAAGACCTAATAATAGTTCTAGCCAACTATACTATGGGGCTCCTGCATCTACCCTCGGCTGATCAGGGACATCATCGTACGATGAATAAAAGTCCACAATGTTAAACGCTCGGTGGTAGCTCGTTGCTCGGGACTAAACAGAAGGGCAATTTGACGACCAGCGACTATCGAGAGAGTAAGGGCGCGAAAAACCTGCCACCAAAGATTCACCTTCTCGTGCTTACATTTTTCTTCTGTCTCACCAAAGGCAGCTCCATATCTCCAGCTGCACCACTGTCCAATGGACCCTCTAGATGTGAATCCACAGATCGTGGAGTGATTGAGTGTCCAGGTCTGCTGTGAGACAGGAGGAAGAATGGTTGAGGTGACTCTGTCGGCCGCCGTGATTCTATGCTCGAAATCGATGACTGCCGAGCTACCGCACGGGATGACCGATCCATCCTGGAAAAAGAAGGCTCGAGGAGCCCACTAACTGGAATAATCGCACAGATGAGTTTCAGGTAGCCGATAAGTGGCATAGGCAGTATCTCTTCACGGGAGCCTGTGAGGAAAGCAATAGTTGCTCAAGTACTAACAACTATCAATTCGAATTATCTAAATTAAGTTCAGCGACTTCTTCTTTCCTTCAATTTTCTAGCTGAGAAAACGCAACAGCGTAACAGCTTTGAAAGTGGCCAATGATATTAATAACACTACACCGCCGCGCAGTTACTCATCACCACTGTAGACGATACATATAGTCCTTTGTGCCGTGACCAAAGAACTGGTTATATACCCGGAGCAGGACCATGTTCGATACTTGTGGAGAGAATATGGACGGCTTCTCAACAGGATGGTATGGCCGGTATGGTGTTACCTGGATAAGGGAATGCTCAACCGTCCAGCGGCTTCCGTGGTGTGGCTTACTCCAGCTGCGGCCCTTCTCGAGTCATATAGCATCTGTTCCTGTGCTTCCGATATCTCCCTAGTTGCCATCGTTACGGCAACAGAGGCACACGCTATTCCCGTCGCCCAAGGGACGAAAGCAAAAACCATTATCTTATACCAGATTACAGCAAGAAAAAATCTACCGTGAAATCCAACCTTCCTCGCGACCACTGTCGAAGACTCTACCTTCAGAACTGGGCACGCAACACAAAGAGAGGTCAAGCCTCCAAGGACAACTTGAAGGGGCTAAACGTAAAAAGTAAATGCTTGCCAAAAGGAGGCAAAGATACTTCAATGGTTATACACACTCTACAAGTGTTGAGAAAACACGTAAATAGAAAAATGTGACGGCAGGCAGAGCCATGGAAATGTATCAATCGTGAAAGTGGAGGCGAGGCTCGAGAGGAACACTCATTCATCGTAACATTTAGAGCTCGGGCGAGAGTCTGTCGTCCAGAGAAGGTCCACCACTCGACTCCAAGACAGCATGTCCAACTTTAGGGATATCGTGCATCTCCGAGTAGAAGGCCGGGGCTTTGAGACCCTGGTTGGGAACGGAGGCGGCAGACCCATCTCCTAGCTCTCGCTCAACTTCAGGTGAAGCTATGGTGACTGATGGCTGCTGCTGCTGCCATTCTGCATTCTCCGCAACGTTGGCCGATTTGGAAGATTCTTCTTCCATGTTTACACCCATGGTTCGAGCTATTCCTTCTATTAAACTCGTTACTCGATGGATCTTGCTGTGGGCAGCCTAACAGCAAACTTGTATAACAACGATATGCCGTAGGAGATGGTACACACCTCCTTGGTATTAGCAGGTGGCTCCTTCAAGCTTTGTCCTTCCTGCTTAGTGGAGACCTCCTTCCACCAATTTTGGACCTTAAGCAGAACCGACCTCGCTCGCGAAGAGTGCTACTCCGGACCTTACACTATCCAAAAGATTCCTGGCCTTCTCCTTCTTATCGGCCTCGTCATTATCCACACTTCTATGGGCTTCTATTCGACCAACCAGGGCGCGTAACTAAGCCACTAGTTGGATTAGCGTCAAGGAGGCCATGATGCTACCCGTTGGAGTTGAGATTCCGTCCAGTTCTTGGTCTGGGTTCGATACTCCAGCTCCCTCCCTTTATCCAACACCGGCGATAACGCGTTATCAAGAGCTCTGAGACACAAAATTATACTGGTGGCCGCCACTCGGTATGGCTAAAAGGATAGGAGTACATCACAACCTCATGTGAGTTAATATCAAACAAAGACAAAGAAGTAAATGTATCGATCCTTAAAACTAGTAAGTTTCCTCGATCCTACTTTACGCACCACTATGGTGACCTCAGATAAACCTGCCCCACCCTACTCTGTCTGCGACAGTATATCTTCAGCTGTAGCTTTACTGCCTTTGTCCACTACTTCCTCGGTATCGGCCAACACAGCACGGATATGCTCCATCTCATCATCAGTTGCAACAAGAGTATAGATTTCCGAATCTGCGTAATAACGTCAAGTGAACTATGTGGCCTACTCAGTGAGTAGTACTCACCAAGGGTGTCTCGGCTTGCATACATCTTAGACTCCAACCGATTAAGGGCCTCAAGGAGAGTGTTGGCATCCTAAAACATGTGGGCAATTCACAGGCGAATTTCTTCGACTCACTTGATCCCGGCGGTCCCAGGCATCTATGAGCAGTTTGGCCCCCTCGAGCTCGGCTGCTTTCATTGGTGCTGGCGACATCTCTCCATAGTCCAGATGTGTGACCTGACCGAGCAGGCGTCATCGACCCCGACACGTAGACCTTCCCACCTCCACTTGTGCAGCTGTCCCTCCTGCAAGAGATACTATCCCTTCAGCATCCGACTTCACTACGATATCGAGAGCGACCGCGCTATGAAGCGACGTTACAGAGTATCTGGCGGACGGCGGCGGCGGCATGGGCTTAAGAAGGGGCAGCGTGCACTCACCGCTCGATAGCTCTTCTAGTTCCATCAGGTCCATCCTCGTAGAGGTTAATGATACCTCGCCCTCCACTGGGGACTGACACTCGCACTTCTCGACGAGTGGAGAGTGGCTCCCCGGCCTTAATAACAACAACACGCTCACCTGAAGAACGAGTTACCCTCCAAATCTCTACGGTCTACGTGTTACTGGAGCCTTCTTCCCATCCAATAGTATAAGTTCTGTGGTGAGCGTCTGTAAGCCATATTCGTTTATTGCCTTTCAGACTGGGATCTCGCTCGATAAGGGAGTGGTTCGATGCACACACTGCAGCCCCCTTGCTTGGGGCATCATCACCGTCTAGATGCCTACCCAGCGGAATCTTCTGTCCCGATGAGCTGTACACCTAATCGCCAAGTGAAGTACTTTACCACAGCACCTCGGCGTTGACAAGGCTTACCTGCGCCTCGATGTGCTGCTGAACCGAGGGTATTCTACAGCCTCCTCCGATGAGCTCAATGCCCTCGACATCCTCCCAAGTCATCCTTCCAGTTAGATCGTCTATCCTCTTGGTAATACCCTTTATTATCTCCTCAAACCCATCTCGCGTAACCTTCATAGAGAAGTCCTCCCCATTGTAGAGGGATTCAACTCGCATCATGATCTCGTGACTAGCACTTAGAGTGCTCCTAACTGAAGCAGCTTGAATCTCCAAACGCGCTTTCGCTTTATCTCGAGCTGCGCCCATAGGAATCTCCCCATGAAGCTCCTCGAACCTCCGAAGAGCTTCCAGCACCAGCAACCGGTCCATATACACTGTCCCCACCTCGTCATCAAACACACAGGGGCCGATGAGCTTAACGTCCGCTATGGTCTTTCTACTGCTCCTGAGCTGGCCTCGAGTGTCTTGCCTTGTATACTTAACTTTGCACATTTCCATATGCCCGGCACCAACATCAATTATAACTTCAGTTGATGCCTGCCGATCAGATGCAATGAAGTCCTGGGATCGCACCACTGCCGCAGCCACTGATTCGGTCACGAGGCCGTCAACTCTCATACCAGCCAATTCTGCCGCATGCAAAATGGCGCGTCTTTGCCGCTGGTCGGCCGACGCTGGTACCGTAAAAACGACTGGCCTTGGATGCCTCGACAGCCACAGCTTGGCGTTTCTCAAAGACTGGGCCACCACAACCTCTGCTCGAATCACCGTTCCATTGACCACGGCCGGCTTCACGCTGCTTTTGAACTGGGCTTGCTCGGGGCCCCAAAAGACCGTAGACGGTTTCCTCGGGACATCTGAGAGAGCCTGAGACCCGTAAGCTCTGATGTCATGAGCGAAGCTGACCGCAGTAGGGGTCGAGCGCTCAGAGAGAGCGTTGGTGACAATGTCAGCCCCGTGGTCTCCAACAGTGGCAACTTTCAGAGAGTAACTACCAAAGTCGATTCCAGTTGGTAGCTCGGGCTCTTGCTCGAAGGGTAGCCCCAGACTGGTATGAATACAAAAGAGATATAGGAGAAGGAAAGGGACTTTTAGATGGTAGGACATATGTGGCCGCCGCCGACGCGAGGCCATACAGTATGATAACTGATAATAGTAGTAGAGAGGCCCAACGCAACAAGAGGAGGATTCTAACATCACATGATTGCACAGCAACGTTTATGAGCAGCAGCGGCAGTGCTAGCCTTAGGCTGAGCTCGGGGGCGAAGTGGTGGCGGCTGCTTATCCAGCCGAGGGGCATGTGGGGGAGTAGCCTGAGGCTTTTCGGGAGAGGGATCTCTACTAGGCTCTAAGACTGCTGGGTCATTCTTATTGTTTGACCCCTGACGCACTGATTTCCTATATTCATAGGGCACCTCAACGTCCGAGTATTCTATAGGAGGCAGGCCCACTTCGAGATGGATATCAGATGATAACACAGAACTGTCTGCCTCATCCGCGTTATTAGCCAATAAAGGGGCAGGGGCATCGCTGAAATGGCTGGGACACATCGACACAGCGTCGTATTCGTCATCATCAAACTGAATGGCATCCGGACCATCGCTAGAGGTGTCAGAATACGAATGATAGACATTCTCCTCCACTGGCGATGATGAGGGTCCCGGCTTTGCGCTCACGGTCCTGACTCCACCCGAGTTCGATTCCCCGTCACGGCTAGTTGAGCTACTCGTCAAGTCGTACTCCCCATGAGAGCTCAGCAAGTGCTCCTTGCCACTACTGGGGTGCTGTGAATCAGTAACAAAACTAGAAGCGATGCTTTTATCCATCCGTCCTTCATGCGTAACATTTGCTACCGGAGCACCACTAGCACGGATGAGCAGGCCCCCACCCAGGGTCGATGGTCTATCCCTACCGCGGGAATTAAGCTGTCCTGCACTACCTACTGACTCGGGAAGGGAACTGAGGACACTAACACGGGGAGAGCCATCACCGAAAGGATCCTCTTCCAACTGTAGGTTGGGATGCACCTTATCGATAGAATCGTCGTATTCACTACAGACCAACGGATGACCTCCCTCAGAGGGATCGGAAGGCTCCGAATAGCCCACAGATGCCCCCGCCTGCCTTCCCTGAACTCTAGGAAGCTGCTCCCCCCGCTCCTCAGCCTCTTCCTTCCACATCCTGGCGGCCTGATCAACACTCGTTACCCTACCTTCCGCGAGAAGCCTCCTGTACCTTATCCCGTTCCCTTTGAAGCTCCTTTTCCATAGCCTTCAACCTTGCCTCTAGCTGCCGCTCTCTCATCTCGGCAGTAGCTGATCTGTGCACTAGCTTTGCCACTAATGTATCAATATCCTCATCCAGTACTCCACCACAACCACCAGCTGCTGCTGCTGATGCCTTCCCCTCGCCACTTTCCCCAGTACTCTCCCCAGTAGGGTCTCCATGCACTGCTGCCGTCTCTGAGTCCTTCACAACTGCATCACCCTCACTACATCCAGCAGAGCCCGCTCCACCCGACAACACTGTGCCGCTTTCAGCAGCTCCAAGTGGTCGAAAGTCCAAACTTTGCCGAGCCCGAGAGATATCAGCCCAACTCATCCGAGCCACTCGCTCGGGGTTGAAGAGGTCCGGCACGACGACCCCAACGTCCATGAATACAACAAACCTGTCCTTATACCTTCCCTCCCGCCAAGCCAACCAACACAACACCACAGCAGCAGCAGCACTTGGATAAAAATGAAACATTTAGAATTGGTTTGGTATTGACTGCTAATTCATACCGCCTTTCCCGGCGCCTTGGCTGATGGCTCCTCCTCAACTGCCTTGGCCAGGGCCTGCATAATAGCCTCGAGATCTGTCGCCTCCTGCTCGTCATCTGATGTCCTAAAGCAACAGCAAGTCCTCAGAGCTAGTTGGGTCAGGGCGTACCCTTCGGCATGGGTACGGTAATAGATCATATCGGAGAACTCTACAACGCAGTCTAGCTCATTAAACTGTATTAAGTAGGCGTTAGATGCCGACTGCCCCAGTACACTACCATCAACAGCCTGAAGTGGGGTAAGACGATTCACAGGTTCGAACCCCGGCAAGGGCATTTAAATTCCTTTATAAATCACCTTGCTTATATGTGGTATTGCTTTAGCTAGCGCCACCATCGCAGATCCATCATCCAATCGTAAGGCCTCACACAGATACGTCGACAACTGTTGGCTTGCCCGGCCTGGACACCGTAACCATATCTTCACACCAGCCTCTGCCCTACTGTACCAATGCTCTCATTCAACAACGCAGTGTAATGTGGTGAATCCACTAAATCCATCGTCTCCGCCACTAGGAGCTCTCTAGCTCCCTCCTCTGCATTCTCCTCTACAGGCGCTGGCAGCAACACAGCTGACTTTGGCATTTCACTACCAGTCTCGAAGCTGACAGCAAACCCTTATAGACCCCCCCGCCTCCCGCATAGTACAGTGCCCGCAATGCCGCTGTTGTCAAGTTCCTTATTGTCGAGTGTATCCCCGATGATGCTTCCCTACTAGTCGGAGATGGTAACCTCTGCCCACATGCCTCGCGCGAGGCATTATCAACCATGCATAGGACCTACAATGGAGCCCTGTAGACCAACACTCTACACAACTGCTACCAAGGGCGACGTTAAATGATCACTGATCTCGCTAAGATATGCAGCTAGCTCAGCATTGAGGTCCGAGGATGATGCTTGCTCCGGGAGCCGCTCTGAGCCAGTAATAGGAATCCATCGACCAATAGTATCCAATACCTTCACTGCTATCATCCTCCTTTTTATTCCTCCATTCCCCTGTCTTATAATGCCTGGCTGTCCCAGCTGATAGGGTTACCCTCTGGGTGAGAAGGATCATATGGAATACTATGAGGGCAGTTATCAGCCTACTAAAACCTAAAGTGAGACGGCAATGTTACCAGCCACACCCAATACAAATGGCTTCCCCCCAATATTAGTATTATTACAAAGCATTTGTAGCTGAGAGAAGAGCCGTTGCTTTTCCCTCGCCATCTCTGGACCAGCCTTCAATGCCTTTAGTTTATTAGGTATATTCTTATCTATATCAGCATCATATGCATGCTTTAACCACGAAGACAGCCTCTCCATACTATCACCAGCTAGCACTAGGTTATCTATTATTAGCAACATCACCTTCACCATATGACCCTCTGGCATTCCTCCATTACTCGCCATTGCCATCACCCTGGCATGATGCTCCTTCTGCCGTTTACTAGCCTTCAACTGCTGCTTCCCTTCCCCTCCTTGCTGCTGGCCGGATCCCTCTTCCTCCATTATACGATTGGCCTCCGACACTATACTTTGTAGCTCACGAAACTAATAACGGCACATAGTAGTATTAGTAGTTTGGTAGATTCCCATTCCCTTAGTACTTGCTGGTAGTATGGTCGTAGCCAATACACAGCAGCAGCGGTGACAGCTACCCCACCAATAATCCATCTCTTATTACGTCTAGACCAATCCCATGCCCTCCTCGGCATCCCTCTAATACTATCCCAATACCCTCCAATCTGGCTCGGTATCGATGATGCTACAAAGGGGGCGGGCAGTTGGCCAGACATGGCTTATGTGAATATCTAGTGGCCAACAGTAAGAGACAAGCTCGAAACTTTCTACCGCGTCCTTTGCTCGATCTATATGATGCTGGATTGGCGAATCCAACCACTCTAAAAAGTATTCAACCACACCCCTTATCAAACACAACCCATCTCCGACTTAAGAAATCATCTTAGACGGACAACATAGCCCAGAGTAAACAACGCTGCTCACCAGCTCAAGCGAACGTATTGCCGTTCATGGCGTACTCGGCAGGGTTCAAGTTCTGGAATCTCACAACAGCCTGATGGTGACAATGTTGTCATATCTATCACCCACACTTATTACCTTATCCGATTTGATACCATACTCTTTCTCAAGAGTATCGTAAACACCATCACAAAGAGTACCCTTAAGCCCACCGCCTATTGAGTAGATCTCAACTGAGACCCCGCCAGCCTCATCACCGCCAACGTACACCCCAGCAGCAGGTACTATCTTAACCTATCTTAACCATGTGCCTATAAGAGGCACCCCCAAGCCGCTATTACCGTGATATACTGCTTAGGCTTGCCAAGAGCCTTCGATACTGCATCGGCCATTACACGGCCAGCACGGGCTGGGTCACTGACGATGGATTTTACGTCGGTTGTTACAGTCACGCAGGGCATTACGATGACAACGCAAAAATGAATGGATAATGATAACCCCTAGAATGACGTATGAGGCAAAATTCCACGACCACCATTGAACACAAAGCTGACGCTGAAGCCTGCCTAAAATCCAATCACACAAGATAGCCCCGTGAATACCAACTCGAAACAACAGGGACAACATCAATTGTGCAAATGTTCCTAGTCTTCGGGACTTTCCAAATGTAGAGGTCTCCTTCGTATACCACCACTGCCTATATCCTGGTCATCAGATGCCTCACTACGAGCGCTGGCTGTACTACCAATCCCGCCGCCCGACTCGCTGGATCCACCACCACCGCTGCTACTGCTGCTATGACGATGCCGGCCTCGACGGCCATGGCGTCTACGGTGAGAGGGCCGCCGCCGAGCTCCAAAGAGGGTATGCCAAACCATGGAGAGCCCAGTGAAGATGAAGAAACCAATTAGAACAAATATCACAAATAACGCACACATTAGGATAGGATGGGTTGATAGAAGATAACGTATACCCGAGAGCTGGGAGTGGAATCTTAGGTCGGCACGGTACACCTGTAGGGGAGGGTTCATACACACCGTGGCTGATAGTAAAGGGAATGTGGTACTGTCATACACCTTAACATTGAGCTCTTCTAATAAGGGGACAGCTACTGTAAACTCATCAACAGTCCATCCTAGCAGAGCTGGTATTATCATCATCCATTCACGTAGAGTGCTCAGTATTGAGGAGCGGTAAGGCAGCAGTAACGGACGTCTAGAACGTGCAGTTGGCTCGGTAGTGCCTTTCATACCATAAAGTGTTATATCTACCATTATCGGCCCTTTGTCGATGTTGTAGTGATTAGAGGGTAAATCTAATGCAAGTGTGACGTCATAGTCCACAGATGGTGCTGGAAGGTCCAATACAGGTGGGGATAAGGTAGACCTACTTGATGCTGTATCAAACCATTGACGGTTAGAGAATGACACAGCGGCACATGCTGGGGTAGAACTGTAATCGAAATAGACAGGGAAGGAGTGAAGCTGTTTAGGTATGACCAACCAGTGTACAACCCAATAAAGGGCTAATGCGGTTATTGTTACGGACACCACACTCAAGCCCACTAGAATTAGCTTAGTCCAGATTAGTAATAGTCTCCATGCAAAAGGTGATATATGCCGCGTTAAAAAGGCTAAGCCAGGCTGGATTGTGTGCCATGTGCCAAAGGAGGCACGGGATAGGACAGAAGCCTGAGCCGTAACACCACTATCAACACTTGTAGATGAGTTAGTCGGTGAGGATGGATCATTTGAGACCTGATCACCGCTACCAGATGAAGGGGGCTCTACAGGTACCAGCACCCGCCTAGTTGGAGTCTGCTGATACATCATCCATGCTGCGTCAACAGGGATAACGCAGAAATAAATCTTGCATCCTTAGTCATCCTTGTAGTTCCTCAACAATGCCGCGTCACCGTCGTTGTCGTCTCCGTTCCATCTATCGGTGCCTCCATGCGTGGGCATTGCTACTACCAACGTGGTACCTTTTTAGCCTTACGTTTACACAACAATGAAACTCTTCTATTTATGGTCGCTAACATTCTTGGTGTCATCTATTAACCCTGTAAATGTATCAAATGGTCCAATCTCTGGTTTTGTTGTAGAGAAGGACACATCCCTTCAGCAACCTATCTTTCAAGATGTCGAAGTCTTTCTCGGTATACGTTTTGCTGAGCCACCTGTTGGCCCTCTACGTTTCCGTGCTCCTCGACCATATATTTCCCAGAACTGGACAAAGACACGTCCTATGGTCACGCCTGGTAGCCACTGCCGCCAAGGAGATTCAAGCGAATCTTCAGGTGAAGAGGACTGCCTCTTCCTTAACGTTTATAGACCTGTAATCGCTGCCAATGGTACCGCCAGACTTCCTGTAATGTTCTGGGTTTATGGTGGAGGGTATACGGAAGGTGATGCATTGCTTTACAATGGTACAGCTATTGCAGCTGCTCACGACGTTATCGTCGTTACAGTCAATTACCGCCTCGGCCATCTCGGTTTCTTTGGCTCACAGAAATCCTTTGAAGAAGAAGGTACCACAGGCAATTGGGGTACGTTGGATACCCAATTAGGATTAAAGTGGGTGAGAGAAAATATCGAAGCCTTTGGTGGGGACAAGGATAGGGTCCTTCTATTCGGCGAGTCTGCTGGCGCTTTCTCTGTAATGTGGCATATAGCAGCACCTGGCAGCAAAGGTCTTTTCCATGCTGCTATCATTGAATCTGGCACTTCATCAACTGGTATCTTTTTCCAAAATCAATCCGATGCCTTCAAATACTACGACTGGGTGGCTAAAGATCTTGCTGGCTGCCAAAGTGCTCATGACTTGGACTGCCTGCGTCAGACCGAGTCTAACAAATTTGACATTCCCGCTGGTATCCGGTTCGATCCCAGTCGAGCCCCGACATGGGGGTCGCCTCTTTTCCCCCATATGCCCGTCGGCCCCATTGTTGACGGCACGGCGCTACCGGATGTTCCATTACATGTGATTAAGAAAGGAATGCATAATGATGTTCCCCTCATACTTGGTCTTAATAGGAATGAAGGATCAATGTTTGGATTCATGCTCGCTGATTTGGTCCCTGGACTAACTCTGCCACCGAGAGCAAAGGACTCTCTGGATGCCTCTGAATACTTCCTTCAAAACTCAACAGCCGCTCAGGAGCTTACTGCATCACTCTATCCTCCGGATGAATATTCGACGGTATATGGTGAAGACAACACTTACTTCGAGCAGATCTTCTATGTCATTCGAGATGCCATGTTCCACTGCTCTATGAGGCGCCTTGCCACGGCGCTTGCTGAAAGTGGCCGGCGTTCGCACACGTGGATGTACTCGTTCGACAAGCCCGATATATACGGCACGTGGTCCGGTTTTCGGCTTGGGAAGTTCCTCCCCGCATTCGGCAACCTCACTCTGGCTGAATTGGGTACAGTCCACGGTTCTGAGGTTCCGTTCGTATTCAAGCAATTCATGGAAGGCCCGGCAAATTTGACATCATTCGGTAAAGCAACATTCTTCAGTCTTTTTACAGCACATCCTCCTAGACAACCCGGTGACGCATTCCACAAGGTCAGTGATGCGTTCTCCTGTATGTGGGCGAGCATGGCAGCAAGTGGCGCACCAACGGACTTAAACACCTCATGCTTGTTAATTAACGGATCTCTTCCGTCATGGTTACCCTACAATTCCAGCTTTAATGGCAGTAGCGAGCCGGAAGGTGTCTACATGCATATAGGTGATGTACTCGAGATGAGGTCTTGGAGAGATGGTAACATCTATCCTGATAATGAGATGCCATCGCTCCATCAATGCAAATGGTGGGATGAACACCCGATAGTATTCCACGATCTTCGAACAGATTTGAAATCTGCAACTACTGCTCCACTCCCATCTACCTCTACCAGTTTACCCTCGTTCGCCCGGTCCGACTTTTACTGGAACAGTTGTCAGTTGTTGCTTTTTGCTGCGACCTTGTTCATGTTTCGGTGACGTAATATACGATAAGTACTTCTGGTCTTTGATCACTATTTTCCACGATTTTATTTATTCACAGTCTCGAGACGAAGTCTCTCTCGAAACCTTGGATGTATCGCGTTTGGTCGTAAGAATACAACAGCACTAGGGCAAGAAAGAAGATGGTCTCATAATGACAAAGACATGCAGAAATACTCCATACCACCGAAATCAGCCTTTAAAGCATCTAGACATTACGGAGCAAGTGAATGCCGACGATTGACCATCACGACTGAAGGACGGGTCACTATCTTGGATAGCAGCATCATCAGCCATCTCCAGCAGATTCAATATCTGAGTCCCATTCAATGGTCTCTGTAACACTTCCCGGACCTGCACAGCAACAAGGATCGTGTCCTATAATAGATTATCCATTACGTGGCAATGCCGGGCAGTTCAACACACCTCGGGAGCGATGCTCACATGGTTCTGGATACGATTGGAAGTCGTCTCGGCCGTAGGAGACATCGCCTTCAGAACGGGACTGACAATTTCCGGAAGCTGCACGGCTTTGAGCTGATTAGAGCCACCTCCAAACGATCGATTCTGATAGTGTCACTCGATGCATGTGGTGGAGTTAAAGTCCCATCAGTCGATGACAACCGTGAGGAAGATATCTGGAATCAGGGCAAAGCGTGCGGAGTGCGATAGAATTTCCCTACGTCAGAAAGGGGACCGATTGATGCTACTCGTTCTAGCCGTAGGTCAGCGTTGCTGACCAATAGTCGATCTCGCAGTCGGCCTATATCAGCTCGAAGGGTCCTAACATCTTGCCCCAAAGCAAGGACTTGTGACTGACACACCAACCAAATACAAGGAGCCGTACTGTCTCGTGCCGCCGCCGCCCTACTTGCAAGCCTCTCGTTGTTTTTGTCACATCCTGCACATCAGCCTCTCGATTATCCAAGTCATCCAACAGCCTCGTTAAGCCAGCCGGATCGAGCTGTGATTGCTTGAACTCAGCTTCAAGTGCCTGAATCCCACTATGGCAGTCGAAGCTAGTCCTCACTTTAAATCTCACGTCAATAGCCTCTTTAGATTCCCTTTTAATAGTATGAATGAGTTCCCTCTGTTCTTTGAGCTCCTCCTTCATTTCGCTCATGAATGCCTCTATCTTTTCCATCATTTCCTCTCTGACTGCCGCACAGTTGCATGCCTAACAGCTCTCTCTTCGGAAGACGCTCAAACCGCACAAGTCTACTGGCAAGAGGCACTCCCCCTTCCCTGGGTCCGTTCTTGTCGAGAGGAGCTCGGTCGCAGAGGTAAGCGATTCCTGTGGGAGGTCAACAGTCGGGTGTTTCTCCAAAGCTGCTACCGTCGGCTGATCGATAAGATAACACTAAAACTAGCAGTATTGCTACGAGAGTGTTCGGAACGGAGTTCCTCCTGGTCTTGAGGCCCTCTTCGATGACATCCATATCAAGAGCTCCCGGTAGAGCTCTCATGGAACCGCTTGGCATCCCCTCTGCTTTGCTGATATGAGGGGTGGATTGTGCCGTTGAGAGGGCTGCTGGATAAGCCTGTTTTGGTAGTCTTGTAACCGACCTTTAGCAGCATGTACTACTCCCATGCTGCCTTGCATAGAATCTGTTGAGCTTCCTCGGCTCGGCGTCCTCTTCAGATTTTTCTCGACTAGAGTTGCACTTGGTATAACCTACAACAGTCCCTTGAACCCGTGTGAGGGCTTCCCTTCTACCTCAACCGACGAGAGCCTCCGACAATGAACTCCGTCGCTCTGCTGCTGCTGGCGGCGGCGGAGCTGTGATGGGGAGCAGCTCTGTCTACGTTGAGGCGTGGGACGCCGCACGACTTCTCGACAGTCTTCCGCATGGCGTTTGATCGCTGGTGTTTGTGAGATGGTGGCAGGGGATGGCGAACTCGGCATAGGAGACGGCGCACGCTGATGACATAGGAGGACTATAGGTCTGTCCATCGACGTCGAAGATCTCTACAAGAATTGCCGGGGATTGCTCCTCAGGGCTTCGAATTCGTTGCCATGTGAACTGCCTAGGCCCCCCGTGATCATCTAACCGGAATAACATCAACACTGAACGCTCCAGGTGCGTACTATTGCTGCCACTCCAGAGGACCGTGCCTCCGTCAGATTTCTCAAACTTAAGAGGGCCTGCCCATACCTAAGACCGCACTATCGGAAATAGCGCCAAGATGTGCCCTAACCTGAGCCCGGCCGTCTTGCCCTCGACACACGCGCAGGTGTATGCAGCGTTCCTGCCTCACAAGCCGCTTTGACCCACTGGACGCCGCGTCGTCAGAGAAGGATTTTTCTTGCCTAGAAATGCCAGTATAATTTATCTGGGCAAATACCAGCTCACTTGTAACAATGAATGTTGCCATCGTTTGCCACGAAATAGTGGGTCCCGCTGCCAGAGCCGCTGATCCACCAACCCTGCAGCTTTCCGATGGCCCTGAGTATGCACTAACGACCTCATCATCCCCAATACAAGCCAGCTCACTCGGACACTTCGTTCTGGCTCAGAGCAACCTGGCAGGGAATCATATTGTTTTGAAAAGTGAATCCAGGTGCTGCTGCTGCTGCCAAAAGCCCTCCAGTGCCACAGGAGAACATCGATCCAAGTGTTTGAGGAGCAACTGTCTGCATAGGACCACGGGCTTTGCGGCTGAGTGGACAGTGATTCGTTACCCGACTGAGAAGGTTCGCCGAGGAGCTCGTGGATAGCTGTGGCATCATGCTGCAGCCGCTACTGCCAAGAAGAGAGTTTTGCATGGATGCTTTGAATGTGTATGAATTCGCAGAAATGTCCAACTACCAAATACACATCTTACAGCGACTAACAGAGTTTTCCGCGGCGTTCAACTAGTAAGCAGGAAAGTAAAGACGGCGCCACTCAACTCAATCGGAGTTCCCTCAAGAGACTGTCATTGGCGGCGGTGCTACACTGCTGCAGATGATTATTACCAAGTCAGAACATTAGAACAGGAGGCACGACTTATTCGACTATTCGAGCAGCAACAATCGACGCTGGTTGCTTTACGGTGGTGATGTTCAGTTGATATACGTGACGTTATTCTCTTACACATTACAATCGGGAGGGCTATCATCACCCTTGGGGTACTTCGCAAAGTGAACAGTACTGCTCCTGAAGGATCGCCTACAGGGAGGTCTTCCTCGATTTGGCGTTTGCCGACGTCCTGCGCTCAACACACCTTGCGATACAAAATCCTGTGGAGCTCACCATCCCTTTCCGTGACTGCCTCCACTGGAATTACGACCTCATTTTCGGGGACGGACAAACGCGCCACCGAAACCCGCTGCGCCTGCACCGATGGTCTAAGAACCGCCAATGCCCGCATAAGGTCACAGTGATTGCCCACGGTGGAGAGGGTTCATCATCAGAATCGGTGTCCTCTGTTATATCTGAGTCATTATCAGCCATTGTTCCCGAGCGAACGAATCGGGCAGACTTGTCGCACGTACGGGAGAGCTGAAACATTCTTCGTTTTGCAGGTCACCCGCTGTCCTCCTCACCATCATAGTATGAGACTTCATCAATATCGGCACCAAGTCTCGAGTAACACAATCCAGAGTTGTCTCCCTCCCTACCGGAAATGATCCACCGTTACGCGGTGAGGAGCTCGTCCTGCAGCAGACGATATATAGTTGTTGGCGCACGACCGCATCGCCTACGTGACATTGCTCGCCTTCGAATAAAGTTCACCATCCTGGTGCTCCTCTTCTGCCGGCTCCCGGGTAACTACTGCCCCTCCCTTCCCATCAAAAGCCTCTACAGCGGGCCTTCCCCTCGCATCTTCACTACTGCTGTATGTAGCCGAGCTTGGGGTATCTGATAATAACTTCAACATCTTGGGGAAGAACACCAAGCCTCACTCGGTGGGCCATGCGATGGAGTCACCAGAGCCAGCTGAGGTGATATAGCTCCGCTCTCGGGGATGACCACTCGAGTCGATCGTCGCTTCCCCTGTTGAATGGCATTCCTTCGAACCTGTCTCAACTACCCATTTAGCGTCGACCTATCAAGAGCTACCGCGGACCTCTTGAATGTCGCGATAGTCCAAACGCCCATCGCAGTTGGCGTCCATCATATCGAATGTAGCTCCTGGTATACACACTCCGCAGCATGGTCCCTGCTTTCCCACCGCAACCTTACCACAGTATTTGAGGTCCTTCTCGTCTATTCTCTGAAGCTGCAGCAACATCCATATTAAAAACTCATTCCTCGTTATGAACCTGTGATACACGTAATGCATCTCTACCGCGGCTGCCAACCTCCGTACCTCGAGCTCTGGCACAAGCCTAGCCTTTTAAGCTCCTTGAATGCCTTCGAAAGCTGATCGAATGCTTTCGGGTCAAGCTCATTGCCAAACTGATGCAGCACCTACCCACACCGCAAGCTATCCCATTGCACCCGTAATATCCTCTCTTACCCTTCGCTCAGCCTTTGCACGCTGTTTAATTAGTGGTATGCTAGCCAGACTCGACATAGTACTAGCTCCCACAGCCACTCCAATAGGAATGAAGAAAATAGTGAAAACCTTAGACGCGCTTGACGTAAGCTGGAGGTTGCCATACCCAACAGTGGTAACGGTCTGCACGCACCAATACAGTGCCTTAGGGCCACCCCAACCTTCCAGAAATCCGATAACTCCAGCGCCGACGCATAGAGTCTGCAGGAGCGAGCTTGCATAGAGAAGAACTAGAGCGTCGCTTACCACAGCAAGCCTGGCCAGCGATCGGAGTACATGCTTCCGGAGGACTCTATTCTGCAGTAGGGACTGTTCACTCCGTTTCAAGTGCGACTGCTGGACTGCCTTCGCCATCTCCGTCTCAGTTGTCTGCACCCATTTATTCAACACCTACATTCGACACTACCCCCTGCCCATCGTTTATTCCGCACCAGTCCCGCTGAATAGGCTGCAATGCCAACGCCAAGGATTAGGTAGCAGCATGCGAAGATAGAGCTTGTGGTGTCAAGAGGGAAACTCATATCACCGTATCCGACAGTGGAGCCCGTGACTATAAGGAAGTACCTAATGGACAGAGGTATAGCCCTCCAGCCTTCAGGCTGTTCAGTCGGATATACGCCACCACTTAATCTCTAAGTCCCGGGTACTGAATGTTCGAGACACTATAGATGGAATGTAATTGACTGTGCCTTCCGAACGAGAACGAGGTGGGTGACCACCATCCCGCTACTAGGTACCACCCCAAATGCCCGAGTACTACGTTGAATCCACTAAACTCCAGCCTGCCCAACAAAGGCAGTAAAGTAGGCCCGCACCCGTATAGAAGGATATGCATATAATAGAGTGCTTCCACTCCTCCCAAGGCGTCTCCTCATCCTTTAATGACCGCAACGAAGAGTTCCTCTCTTCTGTTGTTGGGTGTTGTGGTATATAATTACTAGATTCCAGACCACCGCCAGGGGAGGCAGCCGAGGATCCATCGAGTGCCACGTAGGGCGATTCTGTTACAAGCGGGCAAATCATGCAAAAAACAATCAAACACTTGATGGTAGGAAATCATGACACTCGCCCCAAGAATTAACAACTAAATACACTTTCATTCACGGATCGAAGCGTTCTCATGATGAACACCTCTCTGCAATGAATTCAGATGAAAAGCAACTTCCCAAGCGACAGCGGTGGCGACATAAACTATCCAGCCACCAGCTTCATAAACCTATTCTTCTTCTTTGTCGGGGTCGGCTCTACTTTAACAGACGATTCTGGAGGGCTCCCCGCAGAGTTAGCCTCGCTCATTCGTATCGTTTCCTCCTCCATTATAGCATCAGGATCATATTCCTCACCGTCACCTTCATGCGACAGGTCTTTCACTGTTGTCGGTGTCACCATATCCACAGCCGGAGTTCCCGATTGGCACGCCGTCGGTGTCTTCTGTTTCACCTCAACGCTCGGGTGACTAATTACCTGTCACAGCAAACCAAGTTACACAACGCAGCGTCTCTCAAGCTCTTTAATTGCCTGATGCCCTTCTCACCGTGTTAACGCTAGCAGCTGGAATATGACTGAGCTGTTGTTCACACACTGCTGGCTGGTACAGGTCATCAGCGTTCCTGAAAACACCGCCAATGCCAGTGTAGGAACCGACACACTTACACTTCGTCAAAAGGGTTGGCAGAGGGACAAGGGAAGGGATTCGCGCCTAGCAAGACACCTGAGGTGAGCGAGGCCCGTACAAGCTCCACCTTCCTCGATGCTTCCGGCATCGTAGATCCTCTTGGCTCTGCTATGGATAGTCGCCAGTGGCAGCGTACACTCCTGCATCTCCTTCATCATCGACGCCAAATACGAAGATAACTGATAGCCAAACCTCGAATCTAGCGGCTGCGTTGAGAGTCGGAGCTCACTAGCCCGAGCAATATAATAAATTCTTTCTCTCTTTCTGCATTCACACCACAGAGCTTGTTTCTAGCCTGCCTATCCATCTCCTCAAAGGAATGGGTTGCTACGCTGTGCTTTAGGTTATTCTGAAGAGTATTCTCTATCCAACGTTTCCACGTTAGAGCTTACTCTGTCAACTTTTTCAGCTGCGGTCTTATTAGACTTCTTCATCTTGGCAACTTTAACATCATAATGCTCCATCAGGCTATGCGCTCGGTCACGATCCCTAAACACCCAGACCGCCGTCAACTATTTTATTTGTTGCTTGGTAGTATAAGCATCCAGATCTATCGTCATAATATACAGCGGTAAATATACATATGAATGCATATTGCAAGACTCCATTCTATGGCCACACAAGAGCCACTCGCAACTGGACCAATAACTGCTCTTTGTGTTCCTCACTGTAGCATAACACTTATATCAGATCCCTGTTTCATGAGCTGTCTCGACGCAAACTTCATTCCTTCCAGGCTATTCCCTCGAGCGCGTATTGCGACCTTAAGGTGGTCTAGGGCCTCGCTTATCGTACACCGTAGCGGAGCGTACTAAAAACAAACTCTTAGTCGCAACACTTCTAGAGGTGAACTCGTACCACATTGTCATCGGGGAAGAATGTTTTGCTAGACTCCACAAGGTCATTGTTAACACTCGCCAAGTCCTCCATGATCTTAGACAGATTCTCAACAGTGGCATTAAAGATCTACAACAAACCACCACTCCCTCAACTGCAACATGAACATCTCTCGGGTGTGCCATTTCCCGAAGATGACCTCCCGAAGATACCTTGCACCGTTCGAAGAAGTCAGATGCTAAAACCCGCTCATTCTCAAGAGGATCCCCTCGCATTCGTCGCACGCCTCTCATCTGAGAACATCAGCTCAAACCTCAAACCAACAAACACAACGATCATCTCATCACCTTCTCCTTGAGTCGACGCAGAGTTTTGGTACTCTCGAAAAAGGGCATTGTCGGCAGGCAATAATGCACAACTACACCCAGTTTAACACCATTCCCAGTAAGGTATAGTCAGTACTCAACCACATGACTGCAACTACCAGTAGCCTACTAGCAACCAACACACAATCCCCTCCCCCAAGTAACACCCAACGCAAACTTGTGGCAAGTAACATTTCATGGAAGATTATCGAATGAAGCTACCTTAACGGATAATAAGGATGATGACGATAGGTAACCGCTGATCATAGACTGGCTGGCTTTCAAGTACTTCTTGTACCTACAAGAGGGGGTGAATAGCCCAGAGGTGTACAAGGCTTACTTGCCGATTGTATATTACAGGATAGCAGTTACCTATCTGAGGAGACCTATTATACCTTTCATGCTGGCTGAAATAACAAAAGGTTGAAGACACGGAAAGAGCTAGTGATTTCGACCATAAGGAACGTTAAATCGCCGTATAGTATACGGCGTATACGTGATCAAGCGATAAGAAACGGCCGGAAGATATGTGCCGTCATAACGGATCGCGGCGTTTCACAACTACTTGGCGCGCGCCATCAAAGTAGCTTTCATAGGCCGCGATTTTGCGGAGCGAGCTGCTACTGTATCATTGACACTGAAGGCGTGCCCAATCGTATGCCCCCTACTTTAATTAGCTATTGTTGCACGGTGGTGAGGACAGGTTATACCATAATGAACGGTGCTGTAGACGCACCACTCTTCTGGTCGCTCACAGTGACATCATAACTGCACTCAACCAGTACAACTTGCCCTAGAATGCCCACCCGCCAAAGGCATACTTACGGTGCAATCCCCGACACTTGATTTACGAGGGATCCCCCCGAATTCTGGCTGTGGAAGGGGAAGGGGTCCTCGTCTCGCTCCGCCTGCTGCCTCACCATTATGGGCACTTGATCAGTGAAAACCGATATTCCTTGCATGCCAGCTGAGGCCGTCACTCCAAGGTACCGAGAATACTAACACACAACAGCAAGTAAAGCATGTGTTCTTTCACACAACGTAAACTCACCTCTGCAATTATCTTTGCAAAATCAGCCTCCTTACCTTCCAGCAGTTGCGACATCTCCGCTCGGACTTGATTGTCCAACTTAATGAACGACTCTTGAGCCATGCGGTGCTTCTCAACATTCTGATCATCAAACTCCTGTCACATCCTGCTGGTCACTGCCTTACCCTTGAAAGCCTATCCTCGGCTTTTGGATCCTTCTTAGACCGCTTCGTGGCATCTGCCTTCAAATCCTCTATTTTGTGGTTGTAGTGATCGAGATCGGCATAAGCTCTATCGCGGTCCTTCAACTTCTGCTGTAAATCAGTATTCCTTTGAGAAAGCTTCTGTGCCTCTCCAACGGCAACTTGGAGCTGCGGTCGAGATGCCTGGGTTGATTGGTGACAGCGGCTGAGTTGATCCGCGAAGATGGATATGGCCGGGGCGTACTGAAATGCACAAGCAGCCGTAGGTAAGACACAACCAGACCACAACTGCCTTACGCCACTGTCAGTAGTAGAGCTCGGAGTGCTCGATTCATCGTCTTTAGATGGAGCTATGATATTCCTCGATTGCTTGATAATTTCAGTCTGGGTGGTGGCTACTTGGTCCGTTAAATTTAACAATTTCACCAGCTGCTGGTGGAACGCCTGGTCAGAGAATCCACACTGGCCCTGACGCCGGCCTAGTTCAGCTACTTGTGCCTTCGCGGCGTGATCTAATAGAGCCGCCCTTTGCTTTTCAAGAGGGTCTGACGATATAGCTTTCACGCCTATGACCTGGCCGAACACTAACAGTCATACGGGAAGTTTAACAACTACCTTGTCGGTTAGATTCCGCCAAGTCTTGCTTGCGAATACTACCATTAGCTACCAATGGACAGTAATAATATACTACACGAGAGCAACAACGATACCCTCACCTTACAATAACAAAAGAGCACATGTTTATATAGAAACTGGGATGAATATCAAAGGAAGTCCAGTACGAGTTCCCGAAGAGGAACGACAAAGAATACATACTGCACTGTGGCTAGTAGAATAATTAAGAAGGGGGCGGCAGGTGGGGATAAGCTGCTGCATTGCCCTCATTGGGCCTCTTCCATAAGCAACTTACTCGTGAGGAACTTACGAGTAAGAACTTAAGAACTTATATAAAATCGTTTCACTTACCAGATAAGGGGGGGGTAAGTTTACTTAAGTTTTGAACCCTCGCCCTTAAGGTAAGGAACCCTATCCTTATCGGATAAGATCTTAAGAAATACGAGTAAGTTAGTGAACTTATTTCACGTACCTTAGATCTTAACCACTTACTTAACTTACCGGTAGACCACCCCTGCTCTGACCTTACGTGTTGAAAATGTATTCCCCTACTTACTTCGCACCGCTAATCTTCATACCCGCTTCGAAAAATCCTCGCGGGTGCGGATCCACATGGAGCAATTTTACTATATGCTTTTGCACTTGCGCGTTTCGCAATCGATTCCCGATCACTTCTACAATTGCGCACGCGATTAACAAATTTTGCGACAGCAGAGGGAAAGCTATGCCGCCGGCAGGCTGCACGTCGCGAGCAGCGTCTTCCAGCAACTTGATGCATTAAAGGACGTCGTGTCCGTCATCCGTGCGGTTCTCCTCAGTGATGAAGGGGGTCAACGGTTTATAACATAGGCCACGCGCGCGCGTCGCGCGTGAAATGTGTCAAGGGTTCCGCAGTACTGCCACCACGCGTTGCAACATGCGGAAGTTTTTAAGATTTGTGGTGAGGCCTCACCGCTGCCAAATCTTAAGGTGAGGTCCCTTAGGGTCAAGTCTGAGTTTTACGTGAAACGGCTTCACCGGTAAGTTAAGTAAGTGGGATAAGAGTCCTTACCCTAAGAATCTCCTAACTTGAGTTTGTTGTGAAAGAGGCCCATTGGCATTCCTTTTGGGAGCATAGCATATTTGCGCCTAGCAAAAACAGTTAGAGGTGAGCGAGGCCTTATAAAATCCACCTTCGTCGATGCTTCCCGCATCGTGGATTCTCTCAGCGCCACTCTAGATAGTCGCCAGTGGCAGCGTACACTCTTGCATCTCCTTCATCATCGACGCCAGATACGAGGGTAACTGATAGCCAAACCTATCATTGGTTCCCAATGTATTTTGAAACCTCGAGTGGAGTGGCTGCGCTGAGAGTCGGAGTTCACAAGCCCGACTCGGCTGCCCGAGCATTGCTCGGCGAGCAATATAGTAAACTCTTTGTTCCATTCAGCATTAACACCACAGAGATTGCTCTACTGAAACAGTTTCAGAAACAATGCTTTTAGCTTGCAATGCAAGCCTTGCATTTGCATCACTTCGCATTTGCTGGAAGGAGCGCCCTCTCACAACGCAACCACGAATCGGGGTCCCCGATGGCACCGTGCCAATGCTTTACAACTCCTTGACGTGAAATTGTTACCCAGCGAAACACATACGAAATCTCTAGGGGCCGCCTTTACTGTGTCCAGAGCTTGAACTCCAAGTCGAACAATTCAACACCTTCAGCGCCGCTGGCGCCGAACCCTGGCTGTTCGGGCAAAACGATGAGTTATCGTGGATAGCGAACCCGGCGCGGTCGCAAGACCATAAAAAAAGGCCACGCAGATCCTCGTATCGGGTAGGCTACGATGAATTTGTTTTACGCACTCAGCCACCGGTCAACCAATAATGAACCGGTGGCCGTATACGGAATCGCGAGAGAGCTACGAAAGACAATATACTAGCTTGAGCCACACTACAGTGAATGTACCCGTGCCCGTGCAGGGAGTCTGGTGAAAATCGTGCCTTGAGCCGTAATGTTCAGGACGGGAGGTGGTCAGAGGCCAACCTCAACCGACCCAGGGGTGATGGGCCAGCACCTTCTGCAAATTGCGTGTATTATCAGTAGTGACAAAACTGTGGTGTAAAATATGGCGCCCAGAAAAGAATCTAACAGACTCAAATACTAACAAATTGCATGTAGCAATGACTAATTTTGAATCAGCGATGCCTCTACCAGAAGTCAGTAATCTTCTGTTGACTCGATAATTTTGGACTCTCAGTCGCCACTCCGTGCTACCAGAGAACAAATACAACGATAAACACATCACCTTCTTAAATCGACGTACGGTTTTGCTGCTCTCGACGGCATAGTAGTTGGGCAATAAATCACAACTGCTGCAGTTGAACTGCGCCTTGTCCAACAACACTCACACACTAAACCTCACACCCGATACTCCACCACATGACACCTACTCAGCACACGCCTGCTACTTGAAGCCAACACACAATCTCCCAAGAATTAACCAACACAAGCTTGTGAAATGTAGCAGTCTACGGATGATTACCGGATAAGGACGGAATAATACTACCTTAACGGATAATAGGGATTGTAATGACGATGCACCTCTCCTGAGGTTTGCATAAAGGAGGCCATAAACAACAAGATGAACGAGTCAGGCATGGAGGAAATGGTAATAGTATGCTCCACCACACAACTGAGTTTCACTAACAGTATTAACACAGTAATACACATAAGTTCTAAAACGCAGGAGGAGCAGATGGCTGTTGTTGCGAAGGTCTGCGTGGAAGACTGCTGCCATACAAGTACTGCTGCTCAGGAGATGCCGACTGCGGCCCGACTGGTGCCGGAGATGCATAGGGCTGTTGTGGACTGTAGCTCGACCCTGGCCTAGCGTCGCCAAATGATGGGTAACCGTTGATATTAGACTGGCTAGTATTCAAGGGTACCTACAAGAAAGGATTAATAACCCCCCCAGTGTTACGAAAACTCACTTGCTGATTGGATATTACAGGATAGCGATTATCTATCTGAGGGGACGTATTATACCGTTGATATTCACTGAAATAAGAACAAATTGTTGTCACCAATCAAGGTAGCATATCATGGCAAGCATATTCGATCACGGGAAGAACTGCTTGCTTCAATCATCGGATTACGAGACCAAGCGGCGGCGAGAAACGGTGGCGATATACGGTATTTGATGTCATGACGGATCGCGGTGTTCGTAAATACTAGGTGCGCACCACTAAGATATCTTTCATAGCGCGAGATTCTGCAAGCTCTGCGACGAACTTGAGCGAGCCAGCGGCAGCAACACGCAACTGCGGCGCGTTGGGGAGTGCCGCAGCCGGCTGGGGGCCTCGTTAACTGGTTACGGCCCCGGAGACGAAAAGTTGGAAGCAGTTCACGTATCAGCTGTTTTCTCTGGTGTTGGAGAGGGCATTCACTTCTTTACACTGATTGCGTAGTCAGCTGATATGGCCCGCCGTTTGGGACGGCGAACACACCGCAGAGGCACCACCTTCAATAAGGGACAATATACAGTATTGGGAGGCGTGCGGATGAGCAACACCCGATACCTTCCCAACCCTAGACAGTCGCTGGGGTCACAAGAGGAGAGAGCTACTACTGTTTCATAGATAACACTGAAGGCGTGCACAATCCACATTAATTATCCCGACCGAGAGGGCTCCCTCGGCGAGCAGTGGCCAAGTGCTGACGCCCCCTACTTTAATTAGCTATTGTTGCACGGTGGTGAGGATAGGTTAAACCATAATGAACGGTGCTGTAGACGCACCACTCTTCTGGTCGCTCACAGTGACATCATAACTGCACTCAACCAGTACAACTCGCCCTAGAATGCCCACCCGCCAAAGGCATGCTTACGGTGCAATCCCCGATACTTGATTCACGAGGGATCCCCCCGAATTCTGGCTGTGGAAGGGGAAGGGGTCCTCGTCTCGCTCCGCCTGCTGCCTCACCATTATGGGCACTTGATCAGTGAAAACCGATATTCCTTGCATGCCAGCTGAGGCCGTCACTCCAAGGTACCGAGAATACTAACACACAACAGCAAGTAAAGCATGTGTTCTTTCACACAACGTAAACTCACCTCTGCAATTATCTTTGCAAAATCAGCCTCCTTACCTTCCAGCAGTTGCGACATCTCCGCTCGTACTTGATTGTCCAACTTAATGAACGACTCTTGAGCCATGCGGTGCTTCTCAACATTCTGATCATCAAACTCCTGTCACATCCTGCTGGTCACTGCCTTACCCTTGAAAGCCTATCCTCGGCTTTTGGATCTTTCTTAGACCGCTTCGTGGCATCCGCCTTCAAATCCTCTATTTTGTGGTTGTAGTGATCGAGATCGGCATAAGCTCTATCGCGGTCCTTCAACTTCTGCTGTAAATCAGTATTCCTTTGAGAAAGCTTCTGTGCCTCTCCAACGGCAACTTGAAGCTGCGGTCGAGATGCCTGGGCTGATTGGTGACAGCGGCTGAGTTGATCCGCGAAGATGGATATGGCCGGGGCGTACTGAAATGCACAAGCAGCCGTAGGTAAGACACAACCAGACCACAACTGCCTTACGCCACTGTCAGTAGTAGAGCTCGGAGTGCTCGATTCATCGTCTTTAGATGGAGCTATGATATTCCTCGATTGCTTGATAATTTCAGTCTGCGTGGTGGCTACTTGATCCGTTAAATTTAACAATTTCACCAGCTGCTGGTGGAACGCCTGACCACAGAGAATCCACACTGGCCCTGACGCCGGCCTAGTTCAGCTACCTGTGCCTTCGCGGCGTGATCTAATAGAGCCGCCCTTTGCTTTTCAAGAGGGTCTGACGATATAGCTTTCACGC